>JAHPZR010048589.1:0-2500 GCA_019787425.1 Platygyra sinensis | reverse complement strand
CCCAACAAATTGATTAACAGTCAGTCAAACGTCTCAGAAGGAGAATAATAATAGAATTCCATTCACTCTCACATTTCACTCTCACAATCACGCAGTAAAAATCCATCATTCTAAAAAACTTTAATTTACTTCGAAATGATCCCGATAGTTTTGGATAAAAGATATTAAAAAGGTTGACACTGGCTAAAATATTGCGTTGGACGTTTCGGCAACTGCTGTTGCCTTCTTCAGCAAAAGATAAAAATGCAAAAATCTAACGGCGTCCTGATGGTACACGGTGTGTGTTAATATTAAATCGCACCTCGAAAGCATATTTTAAAAATAAAATAAAACAAAGGTCTCTAGAGCATTCTTAATTATTTCTACAAATTCTTTATGTTATTGTAAACGTTTGGAAGCGCTATGTGTTCGTTTATAGCGTTCGTGTCCCGCATAGTGTTAGAATCTTTTCGCAACCGGCATTAATTTCATTCAAACGCGACAAAAAACATACGTAACTTTTTAGTCAGAAGTGCTTTCCAAACGAGTGAACAACCCGGTACTTTTAAATGCTCACGCGCACGATGCAAAACACGTCCTTTCGTTTGCAATGTTGAGAAATTGTCGGGGCCAAAGCGATCTATTAAGATCACTGATCATTTTACCTGTACCTCAGCCAATGCCAGCTACTGTATAACTTGCACTCTCTGCAAAAAGTTATATATCGGCGAAACAGGTAGACGACTAGGCGACCAATTCCGAAAACATCTTCGCGACGTTGAGAAAGACGACAAAAACGCATCTAAACCGGTCGCTAAACACTTTAATCTGCCGAATCTTTCGAAGCAACATATGATGGTCAGCGGCCTCTCCCTACATCAAGGTAGCACAGAAAGCCGCAAAACTCTAGAACAAAAATTTATTTTTCAAATCGGCACTCTTAATCCTCACGGTATCGACGAACGCTATTCATTCAACTAATTTTTTCTGTTCATAGCTCCATATTTCTGTATATAAACCACACACAACCCACAATTCCTCGATTCGCTCCGACGAAGGGCTAACGCTCGAAACTTCAGCTTTAATTTCGAATCTCTTTACGGTTGCCAATTCACATTATCAACTCAGTTGTAATACTCCCACCGACGCAGCACCACAGTTTCTTTAGAAACTTACCCCCTTCACCCTGGACTTTGTTAACTTGGTAAGAATTTTTTAGTTAACACAAGATCATCAGGGGAAAAAGCCAACTTCAGGTACACTTTTATTCTTTAAGTAAATTTAGAGCAAAAAAGAAGAAGACAAAATAATATTATATGGTGTCAAAATATACTTCGCTGGCCACTTTCCCCACCCTAGACCACAAGCGTTTCAATGACAAGTGACATGTGATCAAATTGCATGTGATCAAAGTTTGCACGGCGGACAGTTTAACGGTTGAACTCGAAGTGTTTTTATTCGATTTCTTGGCGAATTGTCGGTGATATATATCGGGCTAAGCACGACAAAAAACAATCCAGCAGGTTAGCTTTTTACTTTTGCTTTGATTTGCTGTCGTTTCTTGCTTAAACCTTTGAGATGAAGCGGAGGTTCGGTTGAAATTTACTGAGATGTACGAAAACACTCGACTGCATTCGTTTGAACTTAAACTCTTCAGTCTTGTGTCCTGCTTGTACATGTTTTACAGTGTAAGCTTATGACAAACCTTTCATTGAAAAGCATTTTAATCGGCATTGTATGAATTAAGTTACAGGCAATTAATGAAGCCCCTCAATGTGATCGTTTGATAAAGTACATGCAGCAGTCCGAGGTGAGTAGCTGTTCGTACTTCAGTTCCATGTGTAAAATTATGTAAGCACTCACGGGTATTCGGTCGTTTCGATACACATCTAAACTCGATTCGATACAAACTAAAGTCAGTTCGATACATCCTCCATTTATCTTGATTCGCTTAAGAAAGTTGTCTCTTTGTTATGGTGAATAATGAACTGATGCGACACTCCGTTGAAAGGACAGATACTCAAGACTTTGATCGAAATGACTTAAGGTGGCTCAAAACAGTTTCCAGCACATTACAAGACTCAGATTTTGATGCGTCATTATAACCACTGTTTATCAATTGATGCTACAATCATGTTGTCGAAAAACTGCCCAATCACTGGTGAACACGTTGTATTATTTTCGTGACACAATAGGTTACCATAGCAACACTATGCATCGACCAGAATGCTGTTGTCTTTCGCGACATGTACTTGCAGTGCCCAGCGCGGATTTCCGACTGCTCTCGTCAATGAATCGGCGGCTGTCAATCAAACGGTCCTGATGTGTGAGGTAAATCCGAAGGAGTGATAAAGTTAGCAAAAGCGCTCTAATTTAAACGCGGCCTACGCTCTTCAAAAAGACTGTCGTCAACAAAGTCGTGTGCAGCGGCATTCTCTCTCTTTTTCGGGGGGTTGACATGTCACACTCGCAATGGTTTGAGCGAGAAAGACAAAAGTTTTCCCACAAAATATTCTACTTC
>JAHPZR010048587.1:0-15000 GCA_019787425.1 Platygyra sinensis | reverse complement strand
TAAAGAAGAAATGACAGAAGGGAGAAAAGCCAGCAGGGCAAGTAAATCAAAACCGCCCCACCCCTTAGCTCAAGGTCTGGATGCGCCACTGAGTGTACCGGTAGGATAGCTAACATATTTGTCGGCCAAAGAATATGTTATTTATGTTGCTAAACAGCTAGTCTGATAGTTTTAAAAAGACAGTACGTGGAAATTCACAGTTGCTTGCAAAAAACGAAATTTGCCTGGAAATGGTCGACTCCGTATGTCCCGACAAGGACTATCGAGCCGGAACTTTTCCGATTATTTTTAGTTTTAGCAAAGAGTACTGATTATTTTTCAGACCATACACCAACAGACTTCAGTTCCGCTTAATTTACCTTTGAAGGAACACGCGCGTTTGAAAAAACGCAATGCTATAGATATCTTGACATGTCAGAAATGTGACATTTTTTTAAAGAAAAGTTACGATTGTTCTTAGAAGGAAAATGTTTTCAAGATAAGCAAGTTTACGTCAAGACAAAACCATAATGAAAACATTGACGCTGTTATCGCGCGATAAACGAATTTAATCCTTAATATAATTAATTTTATAATTTTTATGAAGTGCATCGGTTCTCGTGTGAAACATTTTGCGTTTTTCTCGTTTTTGCTGTAAATCCGTGCTACCGCAACACCCCCGAAAATTCGTGAATTTGGTAGTTCATTGTGAGACAGAGCCATATAATAAATTATATTAAGTAAATTATATAATTTAGAAATAGATGTGTGATAATGTAATTATTTCTTATTTTAATATATATCGCAATGTAAAACATTAAGAAAAAATAAAAACAATTAATGCCGTATTTGAGTGATTTTGATCTATTTTTACTTAAAATCCCAAGCCGTAAAACGGAAAGCTGATGTAAAAAGACCAACTTCTTAATTAAGTTGGTCTTTTTGAATTAAATTCACATTTGATTCATGCTGTAGCGTCAATGATCGAGTTGTGAGGCCCCAGTGGGAGAAGGGGGTGCGAGGGGTCTGAGTATCACATACCCTGTTCCAAAAAGTTGACAAGTTTTCTACTCGATATTTTTGGATATCTTTTCTAAATATCGGGTATGCCATTAATTCAGTCCCCCTCCACCAAGTGTCATATATCCCGTACCGTTGATTTTTGTTACCTAAATATCCCGTATCCCGAAAACCCCTAAGAGTTTGAAGAACATGAAACAACGGTATGAAAGCCCTCGAGGCACAGCCGAGAGTAGGTCTGACTTCTTGTGTGTTTTCCAAATTTCCCAAGTACATCATAGCTATAAGCACAGCTAAAAGCATGCAGCAGCTGTTTTATAATAATGCCAGTGTAATGAAAGTGGTGGAGCGACTAATCAACGGCACGTGCAAGTGTACATTAGATAATTGATCTGCACCGCTGACGATACTCAGTTAATAGGGCGACATTGCTGACTATGTTCTATCAAAGGTTTTTCAAGCTCCCTGGAAGCCATTAACAATTTAATAGATTACATTCCGTTGAGTAACAGCGCAAATATAGGAATGTGTACATGGGAATGTAACGATCGCTTAGAACAGTTCGAAATTACTTCGAACTTACTTCGGCTCTTCGTGATCCACTCGTGTTTGCCTGACGTTTTGAGGCTGTTTGAAAGCGTTTAGTTTCACTTTTGTCCTGTCTAAATCCTCTTCACAGACACTTTAAATTAAGTTATCTTGCTTCTAAGAAACAGCCACGTACGGTTGCACTTTCACATCTTTAGAAACGAGAGGAAACTTGGGGCAAGTCGGATCTCGCAGTGCCTTGTGGGATCGTAAGTGGTGTCAGATCAAAAGACGAGAAGCTACATTGTGTCAGAAACGATCCCATAAGCGACTGTGAGATGAGACTCGCCCCAGATCATTCTCTTCACGCGTCTCTAAAATGACAAATTCCGTCTGATTGGATAACGTGAATTTCATATTAGAAGTTGCCCTAGACTGCATGATAACTCTCATCCGTATTTGTCCGTAAGACTACTCAGTTTGAAAGTTTTCTTTAACATGATTTCGCGGTAAAAATAACTTTTATTTTAACTATTTGACGAAAAAAAAAATAGCTGTTTGCCCCTGACGTTTTTCACCCGCAAATACCAAATTTGCTATTTGTGCAAGGAAATGTGTCTCTAAATCGAATAAAAACTATCCGCTTTGACCACGATTGCATTCTAACCAGCTCATCAAAGCTTGAGCTTCTGCAATTTTGTATCTCGCAAAAGGAAAATATGCTAATGATGTGATCAATTGTTAAATCTCTTATTGTACTTAGAACAACGAGCTCCACTTTCCTGTTTTGTTTGTTTACAATAGACTTTCTTTGACTTATTCACGGACCGGTACGTGCGGTATAAACAAGCAAAACCGTCTTTCGCGGGCAGCCATTGTTTTAATTAAATAGGCTATCTATCCGTCGATACGGCTGCTATGAAAAAATTCTTGTACTGAAAATATATCTGAGATGATGTTCATTGTTTACTACCCGTGCATCAAGATTATAACACTCAGGCACAAAACGCAAATGTGGCAAAAAGAAATAGCAGCGAGATCTAATTCCAAGTGCAAATTGCTTTTTTTTCCTTTTCGCTCACGGTGTGTCGCGTCAATGAACTGTCTTTTATATGGTAATTAATCCGCGGGTTACGGATCAGTTGTTGAGTTCCGATACGTTGCAGTTCAAAGAACGGACTTTTAAACCAGACACCCGACGGTTTCAACCGTTTCGCTGAAAATAGCAACACAAGTTTAGGCGTATATCACACGTTCAGCATTCAAGTATGCCGAGAGGAGTTAATAGTTTCAGAATGAAGAAATGGTATTGCGTAAAGGGATAGAAGTTTTGCGCGTACAAAAATTCATGATACGAGGAAAAAGTTGCGGTTGATTTAGCAGCTAGTAGATCCATGAACGTTAACTAAGAAATTCGAATGGATGAAAAAAAGTTGGACACCGAGGAACTCATGTCGCCTGAAAGCGAAGACGACGACGACGAAGATGTGGACAAGTCTCGTGGCTGTGCAAGTTCGTATTTGGTTGAGGAGCGAGAGAACGACAAAAAGACATTACCGCATAAATTTCGCCAGCGTTGGACCAAAGCAGCTTCGTTGCTTGCTTTAGTTTCATTCATCGCAGCCGTTGGTTTTAGCTTAGCGTCGTTTATAACTTCCCAGGCAACCGAGAGTTCAGCTGTTTTTGCGGCCGGTTTCGACGCTTTCTTTGCTGCTATCAACGTAATTGCTGTATGTTGGAGGTTTAGAGACGAATTGAATGGAGAAATAGGTCCGATGCGTGAGAAGAAAGCTACGTCAGTCATTTCCATAACATTTATTTTCGGAGGCATTGCGACAATCGTAATTGCATTATATCACTTAGAAATCAAAGACCACCCTGAAAAGACTGGAGAAATGATGATAGTTCTGGGCGTTGGGTTTGTAATCTATACCATTCTTGCCCTTCTCCAGTGCTATGTTGCAAAAATGCTGGAGAGCTCCTCCATGAAGGCTTTATCAGTTGACTCGGCGCTGGCGGCAGCCATGTCTATCGGACTTCTTGGGTCGGCTGGTATATACTCCGAAGTCAACAAACTTTGGTATCTGGACCATGCCGTGGCTACAGTATTAGGTGCTGTTTCGTTAATATACGGCATTATTTTAGGAATAGAAATAATTCAGTTCAAAATAAAGGAAAAAATCATGTTATCGTTCCAGAAAGAGTTCAAGAAATATGAATACTAGAATAAAAAAAACGGTTGCCAAACTGTCAATGAATATATTTTTTTTCATTGAAATACACGATGGATATCAAAATTCCAACAAATTTTAAACAGTGGAAGAGTTTTCAAAAACTTGTCTTTAGCTCCATCTGGGAACAGCACCAGGTTCTTGCATCATAATTAAATACACGATCAATTCAGATCTGTTTGTTGTTCATATCATAAAATTTAACGCCAAATATCGTACATCGATCAGTTGCATTTTTGTATGATGTTAGTAAGTGATATTCAACGCTGGAGCCATCTTTTATGGACTTTGTGTAATTTATGATGTTGGCCAAAGAGAATGAAATCATTTTGTCTGGAAAGACAGCAAAGAAAATATGTAAAAACATTTGTAATAGATAGTAATAGAGTGACGTAGTTTCTCGGAAACGAGTGTTTTCTGTAGGTCTTTCTGTTAAAACTTACTCTTCTGGTGTAGGATTAAACGAAAGAAAAGAAATTTTGTTCAAATGCACTTTTTTGTATATGGAAATATTTTATAAGAATATCTGGGCCATTGCAATTTGCCAGATTTTAAGAAAACTAAAGAATAACCTGAGGCTGAGATTTTGAAAAGTAAACAGTTTTGCACACTTTAAACTGAGAAAATTCACACTTAAACTTGGAAGACAAAGGCTATATTTACGAAAGGTGATATAAAATTGCAGTACTAAAATAACGTGAATACAAACAATAGGTGAAAATGATTAAATAAATAACACTGGACTAAAGAAAAAAAGCGGGGAGGTGGAGTAAAACTGCGAATGAAGTTGTAAATTAAATTAAAAGCGTTTCAATGCATATCTTGAGCTGTTTATTGACTTTGAGTTGAAAATTCGTGGGAGCCCAGTCTAGGATGGAGAAGAAGCCTCCGAACGTCATTCTAACATGGCTCAGAACCCTTTAAAGAATTAAGAATTAAGGTGGGAATACAAATCTTCCCGAACTCGTGTGGAAAAATTAGGTCTAGTGGTCTCACCGTCAATACGTTAAAACTTTGTTAATACAATACAATTATAAGTTTTTAAATAAACCGTATAAAGTTCTTCTTTTCTCTAAACGGAAAAACGGGCAGAAACCAGCAAAAACAGCACTGGCAGTATTTCGACGCTAATAACATTCGGGAGAAAGTATGAGCGTCACATCAATTTTAAAGCCTGTAGGCTGGCTCCAAAATTACTTCAACCCCATCCAGACACCAACTACATTCCAAAACAGAAATATCATACATTATTATACACTAAAACAGTGGGTAGTGTTGAAGGCGCGCTCTGATTAACTCGTCAAACTCCGAATATCCTTTGTTAGTATATACACACTCAGTGATCTTGGTGTTTTAAGCAATCTGATTGGTTCGCTATCTCTGGCTAATGAGCATTATTCACCTCCTAGCGAGTGAATAATGCGTAAGCCAAACAAAATTAAAGCATACTTTTGAATAAAGCATATTTTTTATTCACACTGATTTGAACTGTGTTTAAGGACCGTTATTCTAGACTGTCACGAGGTTTTTTCGAAGATTAAGTATAGATTTTCCATGTTCAAAGATTCTGTAAAGAGTTTCGCGAATTCGCCCATGCTTTGTACCGCTTGCACGTTTACCACGCAAAATTAAATCGATTTTTAATGGTTTCCTTCTGAAAATGTTGTTGAGATCACTTCCTGTGTATATACTAAAACAATTATTCTTCTCAATCTCGGTGAATAGTGGCAGAATATTTACCTCGCCGCTTTGCGGCTCGGCAAATATTCTGCCACTATTCACCTCGATTTCAAAGAATAATTGTTAATTATTTACCTTCGAGCAACTCGGGAAGAAATGGCGTCCCGGTTTGCATCCGTCACAGGTGAAGAAATCATCCAAATTAATTTTTTGTGGTGTATAGCAAAGATATTTGTTTACAAACATTGTTTTTGTTATTTAAATGTTGAAAACGTTAAACAAAAGAACTCTTTGTTTCTCCAGCCAATAGTTCTCTGGTTGGCATATTAATAACAATAGGTGACGTCACTGATATCTTTGCTATATTAGCTCGCTCTGGCTAGCGGTGAATAGTTGTTAGCTATAATCTAAGAATATTCAGCCTATATCCGGAAATCAATGTTCGTGTCAGTAAAAAGATTGCAGCAAGAAAATAAATGTAATATAATAAAGTCAATGATTAAATTTTGACTCTGAGACAAATTGCTTATTTCTCTTATGAAGCGGAGCATTCCTTTGCCAACGGTGGTTCCGATTTGATAAGAAGCCGTCAAAAATATTCCCTTAAGTTGTTCTCCGTTAACCCGCTAAATGTTAACGTACTAATAATAGAAAATCTAGAAAAAATTGCCGAATTTAAGTGTCGCGAAATATGCGCACCTCAAAATCACGAAGTGTGTCGCGAAAATTTCTTGTTATGTAGACCCCTCTCCCTCCCTCCGTGTGCCATTTCACTGAGAGAAAGGACACACTTGCGCAGCGCAATAAACTATATTCGTATTCAAGGTATTGAACTGGGATTAGCTTGCAACTAAGGCTAACGGTAGACTGTTCATAGTCCCCTGTTCTTCCGTGATATCGTAGAGGTCGGTCATTGAGTTCGACGAGCCGCCATCTTTTTCCCTTGATGCAAGCTTTTGTACTATCCCCAGTTCTCATCGACAGACCGGCCAAGATGGCGCCGGGCCCGTCAAACTCGACGATCGACATCTATAATCTCACGGAAAAATAGAGGACTTTGAACAGTCTAGGCTTACTGTGGGAGTCTCTACAAATACAAATGACTTTTGCTTTCGTTCTAAAACGCCTCAAGTGGTTTCCATCCACGATCATGATACACCCCGGAAATATGAAAACAAAATCGCCAGCGGCAGAATAGTCTGCATACGCAAACGTATTTCCGGCTGTCTTTATTTTTTTATTTATTTCTGACTAAAATTTACATTTTAACATATTGACTGGCCCGCGGATAGCTAGTGCTAGTCTAAGCGGGCCAGTCCATCACGGATATAATTAAATATTTTTTTTATAAATAAATTAATGACGTAGTATAAAAAAAGGAAAATAAAATAGAATGGTGGGATATGGTGATTTTAGACACAATAAGGTACTAGACCATAAATATACAAAACGAGGATTTGCAAAACAGATTAATACAAGTACATTTACAGATAAGATTTAAACTAGGAGCTATAACGAAAATGGAGATATGACGATTGGTTGAAATTTGTTAGGCACTACAAATTAAGACATTGAGTCAGGGTGTCGACTTCAACATAGTCATCCCTATCTGAAAGAGTCTAAATAGAAATCGGCGGATTGTTTGCTGGTCTCCCTACGAAAATTACACGTTATTTTCGGCGGAGACAAGAGTCTGTGCTTGCAGGCGTGCTCGTTTCCGTAAAGCCCGTTTGTTAAAATGCTCTTCGTGCAAACTAAAATGCAAAACCGGCGTTTTCAAATTTCTTTGGTTTGAAGAGAGTTTTGGAAGAGGTCCGTTTTCACGGATTGGTGAAAACTAGGCTCTATTCACGGCCGCCGCTCTCTTCGGGGGAGGAGCGCGGGCTCCTTTCCCGAACAGCGGCGGGTAATCGAGCCTTGGTGAACACAGCGGTCAAACGACTGGGCACTCGCGTGAACACGCGCGTGATCAAGCACTTCCGGTCACTTTCCCTCTTTATCCCACAAAATTTCCACGGTCAACCTTGGCCACTCGAGCCATCTCGGTACTAAGTTCAATCATTCTGCCCCTACAAATGTTCTTTTCCCGAGTTTTACTGCTTAGGCAACAGCCTTTCTCATCCAAAAATCTGCCCCCAGAGAGACCTACGACAACTATCGCGATAAAAACACAAGTCTTCATGTTTCGCTACGAACTCGTAAATTCGACAAGAAAATTCACTATTGTTGCAGAGATAGTTTCTTTGTTGAAAAAGATATATAAAAGAGACGCCCCTTTTAGAGCTGTGTTTAATGTAAAAACCTTAGCTGTTTTGTTTTCGGCTTATCCTTGCGAAATGAAACACATACCGCGAAATTTAAATCTGCCGCCATTTTGGCGCTTGCTTGTTTCTATGGAAATGGTGCAATCCATTCCCACGCGCGCTCGCGCGGCTTTAGCATGCGCACTCATTTGACCGCTGTGAGGCCTTGGTGTTAATGGTAAGCCTAACGTTGAAATTAAAGCCGCGTTTCAAATTTCTCCTTTGTGTGAAAGAGGTCTAAGACCGAGAGTACGAATTCAGCATACGGGTGTTCATATAAGTGTGCACATAGGCTGTTTGTTGAACAGGGCTGGGTATTAAGACTGGAGTAATTCAGTGTTTATACCAAATAAGTATTAAACATGCGATGAGGCGGTACGCTGGAGATTGGCTTCCATATGACCGCAACGAAAACTGAACTCTTTTTAGACTAAGAGTAGTCCCACTTTCGTTCAGTCTGTCGTGCGTGACGTGAAAGAAAACCACGAGAATAAAAAATAAAAATAAAAAAAATAAAAAATAAAGAATAAAAAATGGCCGAGTGAAATCCTGGGGCGAGACGAACGTGCTTCTCGCCTCCAGGAGTTCAGTTCGCGCAGCAATCGTTTTTTCTCGCGCGATTTTCTTTCGCGTCAAGCACGACGGACTGAAAACCGAAAGAGGGTCTGCTCGCAGTCTAAACTCTTTTTTGCAGTGACTGTACCGATCATTTATATGCAAGTTGCCACAAGAAAGCTCGCTGAGATGTACGCATTTCATTGACTAATTAATGCCTGGTTGCTGTAACAACCGTGTCAACTTGCTTTTTCCCAGAATTAAGAGCCAAAACTCTCAAGGGACTTGCGTACAAACGTAATCGTGCATCTGGAGCTGGGGATCTGGAACTGCTTGCAACTCGACCCTGTAGTTTTATTTTGGGGAATAAAAGTCGGTTTTCACCGGCACACAAACATAAGCATATACAACTCGGCAAACACAGCTGGGTGCTTCTAAGTAGCGCTTTTCGTTCGCAAATTTTCCTAACAAAAGGTACACAGCTATAGGCGATGCGATGAACATTTTCATCTGAATATTAAAACTGATCAAACATTAATTGCTTGTTACGCATAAAGGGAAATAAACAGCGCTTGCATTACCACAGTTCTGGGATCTGGCAATGTTTATCCAACAGAATTTTGGATGAAGATTTATTGTCGACAGTGCAGAAACCGGGGCGGTATCTACTGAGAGCTTTTTGGCGAGTTTTGATTGCTGCGGATTGTCTTACTGAAGGTGTGATTTATTTTTTTGTTAATTTTGTGTACTTAAATGTTATTAAACCCTTCTCATTATCAATACTTTTCTGTGTGAAATATTTTCTAATCGGTTTCGCCCACGGTCTTATTTTTAACAAAATACAATGTTATCGGTATTGTGAGCCGGTGAGGGGCAGATAACACATTTCATATCCTGTTTGAAACAAATAGTATTTTATCGCTTTAATATCGATATGTTTTTTTGACCCGCATTTTAACAATGCAATAACATTAGCAACACGATAAAGAACCTATATCGCTCTGATTTTATCGTGTCCTGAACCTCTCTCAGTTTCTCATCAGGAAAATTTCCGGCTTAGCTTTCGGCAGAAAGCTATTTCCACAATCAGATGAATTCCATATAAGAGAGAAACAAAACCAATAAAAATTGCCACGGAATGGTCTAAGAACCAAACACTTGTTCCAACTTGCCTGTAAACGAAGGTCGAAACCAACACCCCTATAGATAGCGCAGCGGCCAGCCACGAATCTATAGCAGTGGCTTTTAGTGAAGAGCTGTCAAGCTTTTTGGAGATGCAATCTTGTACGAGAGCAAGAAAAAAGTAACATACAAAACTCGCACCAAGAATTATGATAAGTTGGTCAGGTTTTTCTGGATAGTCCTGTGCCATCAAGCGAAGGATTGCAATCGCAATGGTCGCGCTTCCGCTTATGGTAAAACTCAAGGCGATTCCTAACGTAGCGATTTTCTCGCGTTTTGGTGCAATCTCGCCGTTGGATACATCCCTGAATCTCCAGGCTACGGCTAATGAGTTGAAAGCCCCTAGTATCCCGTCTAAGGCACTGGCAAAAATCGAGGAACTTTCTGTGCTTTTTGAAGCGACAAAGGACACGGAACTGAATGCAAGAGTGACAACCAGTGAGGCTATGGACACCATGAAGGCGGCGCGACTCCACTTCTCACGGAATTTCTTCGGCAAAAATGTATTGTTCGGCGCTTTCGTTTCTTCCAAGTATGAAACACAGTGTTTGTCTTTAAGTGGCTGCTTGTCATCTTCATCTTCATCTGTGAATGCTTCCATTGTCAAGCTTCTTTGGGAAGATGGAGAACTGTTGCCGCTTTCCATTCTCGGTTGATAACACAGTGAGTTTTGCAATGGTTTTCAAATGCGCAGAATCTCTTGTAGTTTAACACTGTTAGGTGTCATTTTCACAGTCGAAGCGGGTACTTCAGAAGTGATTAAAGAGTCCAGTAGACAGGCCCAATTAATAATTCCTGCTTGTTTGGCTGGTCACTACGAATGAATGCTGAACTAATTCAGTGCCTGAAGTCCATTTCTACAAATCACTGAGTGAAGAAACTGGCTTTGGAGTAGTCCCCTTGTTCAGCGACGAATTAAATACATTTAAGTGCATCCAAACAGGCTGCCGCTGAAGAATTAAACTAGATTTGTATTGTTTACTTTCCCCCAAGTTAGTTCTGAAAGGGTAAACTTTTCAGCAAAAGCAAACACCTAATGTGCATATGAAAAGAAATTTGACGTCGTTGCCATCGAGCTTTTAATACTGTTCAAGAAAAATGTTGACTTGAAATCGCTTTGTAAAGCAAATTTATTCAATACCGCCGGCTATTTAATACAATGGGTTGGAAATGCAGGTTGCTCAGTTGACTAGTGAGTAAATAAAAATACTCTTAGCCAGCCTGAATAAACTCGGCTTTCTAAATCGTTTTTATATATCTTTGATTTAAATATCACATTAAAGAACATTGTCTCTAGCGCCTGTCGCTAGCTAATAGGTAAGCTGGACGACGAATTTGCGCCGATATCTTGTCGTTTCTGGTTGTGAAAACGATTTTAAGTAACAATGGTACGCTATGAAAAAAAAAAAAGGTAGAGCTATTTTAATTTACCTTTTCACTAAGTATGACCGTGCGTAGGCGTCGGGAGGCGTGGGTCTGGGCCATAAGATCTGAGACCCAGTAACAGCTAAGTAAAAACGGACCATCGAAACAGACCCTTTGCAGAATCCTTAATTTTCATGTCACCAAGGTCTTTTAAAACTAATGGTCGTGATACCAAACGGGATGTTGGATGCTGGAAATTGAAAAGGCCTGATGGTTGAGGTAAGACTCCAGGAGCCAGTCATGGCATTTTAAGTCAGAAAATTGCCTTTCAGTTGAAAGAAATCTGAAATTAAATAACTGACAATTGACTAAGTAAAACATCAAAAAGATGATAATGATAAATCCTTATTTAAATATGGTTGTGTCACACAGAGACTGGGAACTACCGAATTCACAAATTTGATTGGTTAAAATCAATATTGACCGCGGTTTTTCGGTGAAGAAGTTGCAACCTCAGAAATATTCGAAAATATTGACTAGGTTCTTCTAACAGTATTAGTGGAAATGCCAGAGAGCCTGGTGAGAAAAATAAAGTAAAGAGAGCGAGCAACGTTTGACAGATTTAAGTTCAGTGCATCGCCATTCGCAAGCAAAATGTCAGCTAGTACAAACCAGTTATATTAAACGAAGTAAATTTTTCCTGTGTGCCATATAATAAACATCTTATCCGTAACCGAACTTAGTCGGTCTGTATGGGAGAATAAAGGAATAAGGATGGAGAAGATTACAAAGTACTTGAGAACTTAAGGCTGAATTATTCAATGCTAGATTCTGCGCATAGATAAAGAGGGGAAGGAGAGGTTCGATCAGTTACTAATTAAATGTTTGGTGATTTCTTAGTAAGGAGATCAAATTTAGTTGGTTTACAGCCCGTTTGACAATAAATTTGCAGAACTCAGATCTGAGCTATCAGTTTTCAGTTAGCCAGACTTTCTGTGATATCTTTGCCAAATCATTTAGAAACTGCTTTGGTTGCACAATACTTTGAGAGTGCTACTTTTGTGGAATTTTTCTTTTTAAGGTGGCTTACTACTAGTTTTGATGGATTGTGTGTGTCAGATTTATGTATGCGTATGTATTTATATACAGCACGCATCACACAGTCTGGTGATGGCTTACAATTCTTCAGTTTCTTGGGTGAGATCGGACGTCAGCTTGTAAAGGCGCCTCTTGCTGCCACTATCAGTCCATATTTGGTCTCAACCATCCACCAATACCAGCATGAAATGTTAGATGAAACCAGAGACAGAGATACACCACCACACTGGGAACTACGCGCCCTTTAACAAATTGACGTCAGTTTTTCATGCGTCTGTCCTGTTATTGATCATGAATTTCGTCATAACATTGTCAAAGTAGCTGTGGATCCACGAGGCGATAGCCGAGTGGATCCGCAGACTATTTTGACAATGTTATGACGAAATTCATTGTCAATAACAGGACAGACGCATTAAAAGCTGAGATCAATTTGTTTTTTACGATAACAAATCTCGCTCGCTGACGTGTCGCATGAATTTCAAATTCATGTGTCTGTCCGCATATTGACAATAAAAATTAACCAATGAGCGCGCGTGAATTTCTGCAGTTATCGTAAAAAATCTTTTCGACAAGTGTGTGTAGATTCTTTAATGTCTCCTGCCTAAACCATGTAACACTGAATATGCAGGAGACTGGACCTAACCCCTAGATTGTTTTTCTTTCTTTATTCACTGTTTCCTTAAGTCTTTTACCATGCTATATAAAACTTGAACAATTAAGGTGGCTGAAAACAGTTTCCAGTACTTTCCAAGACTCACAGTTTGATGGGTCATTACAACCACTCTATACCGGTTGATACCAAAGTCATGGTATCGACAAACTACCCAATCATCGGGGAACAAGTTGCTGTTATTTTTGTGGCACAATAGGTTACCATAGCAACAATATGACCTGCTAAAAACACCCTTAATTTTACCTTTAAGCGCTTATAACTCAAAAACGAGCTCGGTGACCCCCATTTTTTATTATGGAATTGTAATCAGCATGATAAGATGCAACTTTTTGCAAAGTTAAAAAAAATTCTACGAAGGGGGTTCAGAGCCACCTTAAATTTTCGAAAATTTAAGGTGGCTCTGAACCCCCTTCGTAGAAATTTTTTAAACTCTGCAAAAAGTTGCATCTTATCATGCTGATTACAATTCCATAATAAAAAATGGGGGTCACCGAGCTCGTTTTTGAGTTATAAGCGCTTAAAGCTGAAATTAAGGGTGTTTTTAGCAGGTTATGGTGTTGCTATGGTAACCTATTGTGAGACGAAAATAATACCAACGTGTTCACCAATGATTGGGCATTTTTCTGATACCATGATTGTAGCATCAACTGATAAAGGGTGGTAATAATGACCCATCAAAATCTACATCTTGGAAAGTGCTGGAAACTGCTTTGAGCCACCTTAAACGTCAACAAATGGCCAAAATGAACGACCGAGTACCTAAGGAGAGACTGGCACTAGTATGTTAAATTGCGTTTTTCTCAAAATCTACTAGTGTGACCCCACCTCAAAATTTCGGGAATAAGCAATTGGCTCTGATTTAACATTTATGCAAAGTCAAATATATAAAAATCTGTAAGAGAGATTTTTCGCAAAGTAAGACAATGCGAGATCAAAAATAGCTCAAAATCTGTCTTTGTACAATTTTTTTTTTTAATTTTTGCTCTAAACTTAATTGACCCCTACAAATCAAATGTGAAAAATTTCATCATTGGTTGTGCGGTAGATTTTCGAGCTCCTTGTTTAGTGTGGACAGGTGAAAATGAAGGCTTTTGAATTGAAACCTTGCCATGCCGAGAAAAGCATCGTTTGCTTGCACTTCTAACAGCGCAGGGCATTTTATGGTGGGCGGTAAGTGAAAACGTAAAACGAAAAGTATGCGTTTTCAAATAAAAACGTACTATATCGTAAATACTTTTGTTTTTGGGCCATCGCAGTTTGGTAAAACATAGCAGCGATAACTGAACATGTTGAACTTGCTCACTTTGATATTTCGGCGAATTAAGGGCAAATTAATCTTGCTAGCTTAATCACCTTACATGGTTTTGCCAAGGGTCCAATATTCTTTATTAGTAGAATTCTACAAGTAGACCAATGCTAATGCTGTATTCTGATTGGCTGAGCCATTGCACACTATCATGCAGCCATTATAGTCGTAGTTAGTTGTGTTATGTCGTGGTTAGCAATGTCTTCTCGTGTTTAGTTGTGTTTTGTCGTCCTCACCTCACCTATCCTCTTCGCGCTCTGTTGCGCATAAGGCCGCACTACTCTTCCTCCACTTGTCCCTTTCCTTGAGCAAAAACAATTTAGTGTAGAGCTCGTTGTTTATACCACTACATCGGTATTATTTAACGTGAGTTAAATTACATTAATTTTGGCAAACTGAGAAAAAGAAGAAGAGGAAGAAGAAGAAGTGTACAGAAAAGAATTCATAAAAAAATGCTAGAAAAAAGAAGAAAATAAAGGCTGACGAGCTTCTGAATTTTTAGCTCTAGTACTTTAAAATAACAAAAACGCTTGATTAGGACGAGATTTTCAGTGCACCCCTTGTATGAATTCAAAGGTTATATGTGCTTTGAAAAAGACAAGCCCTGACTTTTTGTGGCTACTGCTGCTATGCAACACTAGCCATTATATTTTGATGTTGTTTTTGTCGTTGTGGATCTCTGGCTAGTTTTCGCTTTCGTAGTAGCTCATTTGTTTTCGCCTGGTCCTCGGGTCTTTGTACTTTAGTCTAGAACCTGCCCAAATTTTCCCATTTTAGTCAAGTCGAAAGACTCGCTTTGTAACGGATCGACCAATGAGTATTTACAAGGAGGAAACCCAGCGTTGAACTATTAAAAAATCCTAATCCAAGAATCCAGTCAATCAAACTCATGTGTCTCCAGGACCAACTTTTTCTAGTGTAAAGGCCAATTTCCAATTCCCGCTAGTTCACTGGATTCAATCTAACTAAAACTCCTGTCTGCTTGTACATAATTCCATGAATGATCCGCGTCTTTATCTGTCGTTACTTCGGGTAAATCGCGTACACACACAACCACAACGTTTGCTGAAGTTCGCTAAT
>JAHPZR010048585.1:0-10257 GCA_019787425.1 Platygyra sinensis | reverse complement strand
AAAACACAAATTATTAATGTTCACAAACTGATTATGTGGAAAGGTAGAATCAAACAGTGATATAAGATAGAACTTATTGTTTACAAGGTCAATAACAGCATGCCAGATTGATGATTATGACTTCAAAAAAATCTACTTTTAACATTAATATTTAACAACTATTAATAAGTTGTAAAATTAGATTATGCTGGGGAGAAGCAAAAGAAATAGCTCTAATAATGAGTCTGAAAGAAAGGGTTACTATTCTGGTGTATCATAATTAAAAATTTGCACAAAAATTTCCACCTGTTGATTTCACTTGGCAATGCATGTAGCTGGTTTCCGTTCAGATTTAGAAATGTGAGTTTTTTAAGTCCACCTGCGTGTAAGAAGAACAGAACTGGTATGAATTTACCAGATCAAGTTATGTACATGTAAACTAACAGAGAAATAACAACAACATGATATTATGTAAATTCTAGGAGAAACATAGACTCGGAGAAAATCCGAGTCCCAGATGGGATTTGAACCCACGACCCTCCCTGATCTAGTCGGATGCTCCACCACTGAGCTACAGGAGACTCTGTGGTGAGCAAGGGTCAAATTATGGGTATTGTGACAGCACAATGCTGTTAGTGAGTTCATATGAGCCAGCATGTGGCTGTGTAGCTACGCGATGCAGTTCCAGTCAATACCCACAATTTGACCCTTGCTCACCACAGAGTCTCCAGTAGCTCAGTGTTAGAGTATCCGACTAGATCATGGAGGGTCGTGGGTTCAAATCCCATCTGGGACTAGGATTTTTTCCGAGTCTGCGTTTCTCCTTTGACAACTCTATCAGGTGTTCAAAAACTAGAGACATGTGTTTACTAAGCATACAATTCTCTAAGAGGGCTGACATTTAATTTACCACATGTCTTCAGCAATGAACAAATGAAACTTATTCTAGTTAAGCTTACTTACTCAGAACAACTGAATTAAGCTCGCTTAATTTGTTGTTGAACAAGTGCAATCTCTGCAAGCCAGACAAGAAAGAGAGGACTTCCGGAAGAACTTCAAGTTTGTTGTTTCCAAGGTTCAGAGATTCAAGCTTGTAAAACAAAACATTAAAAGAAAGTTTAGCGTAAGTGAAAGCTCCCAGAGTAAGCTAAAATTCATTAAAACCCCGAAAAGGCTCCAACCCGGTGTCATTTTTTGCCCGTGGAAACTGTAAACAGACTGACGTGAAGTTATCACCTGTTTAAGTGAGGAAAATTCGGAGGGTAGATCTGTTAATACATTGTTCTTCAAGTCCACAGACTTTAGAGAAGTTATTTTGCCGATTATTGGTGGAACATTTCGCAACTCCTTATTGCAGATACTAAGGGATTTAGGCTTCCCTTTAGTCGCGTTCAACAAAATTCTATCCGTCATTTTGTATCTATGTCACTAATGCTCGCGGGCTCATAGTCCCTTGTCTCGGCGACTCTGCGACTCTCGACTCTCGAGCTGTAAGGAAGAGATATGCATTGTATTAAAGGTTAAAATGTAGAATAAACATAGATGGAACGCTTTTAAAGATGAGTGGGGTGTCGTTTGTGTCAGAGACAGAAATAGACGAAATACGTCAAAAAAGACAGGAAGAATGGGAAAAAGTGAGAAAAGAAGACGACCCTTTAGGTAAGCTTCCGACATGCAAGCTAAAATTCAGCTAAGATTTACATGTTTGTCTACTAGCTGTATTTCTCCAAATAAAGATAAAGGTAAATGTTGTGACCTAAATTTCTCGATCTCTATCTGAATATTGATCATGCTGATCTCTTCTAGCCAGAGAAATCCAATAATGTTATTCAAAATAACTTGTTAAAACAAACAAATAAATATGTACTAAGAGATATTTTGCAGAAAGTCCTTGTACAGTAGTTTTTGTTCATTAAAGTTCTGTAGTTTGCAACTTTATTAAGTTACGAAGCTTTGCATCTAATAAAGTAGACAGTAGTCTTGAATACTAACTGGTTTTCCTTATTTCCATCCTTTATTTATTGGTTAAAAAGCCCCTGTTAGCTACAACTTTATTAGCTTATCAACTAGATACAAATCTAACTGAAATCATTGAAGACTTTCAGTCGTGCTGGTGACTAGATATGAGGACAGTACATGTACTTGCGTCATCTGCTCATCAGTGCATTTTGTGCCACTTAGTACATCAATTTGTTTGCCATTGTCATTTTAATTTGGTTTACAGCAGTCATTTGACAGTCGCTGTAGGTTGGTACACTATTAAATAAAATGCGGTAAAAAGATTTGTAATGAATCACTTTTTGTGTTAGAATGTCCTGAACAAGTCCATGACAATAAGACCTTGTATGAGAGACTACAGGAACAGAAACAGAAAAAGCAAGATGAATGGGATGAGCAGCATCAGCTGAGTAAGTCTGTTATGTTCTATAATATTTTACAAATATAACTCTGCTTATCAGTGTAGTCTTAAAACAGGGATATTATTTGGTAATCTGAATGTCAATTTAATTATTTCTGATTTTTTACATTGTCTGCTTTTAGAGAATATGATACGGGGCCTTGATGGTGATGAGACAGTGTTTCTTGATTTGGTTGCCAAGCAGCAAGAGGAAATAGCCAATCGGCGATTTGATGAAGAGTCACTAGAGATTAAAGAATATAGGGTATTATGAGTAATACATTTATGTTTGTGTGATACCCCAACGTGGTTGTCAGTATCAGTCAATCAGTCGGTTGATTGGTCACTCCATTAGCTGGGCTGGATACAGGAATTTATAGAAGGAGTTCAAGATCTGGAGCTTAGATCCTCAGCAATGGCATTCCTGGCATTCTTAGACCAAGTCAGCATGTTACAATGTCTCATCTTTTTTTTATTTAGGGGGTTTGAGTGTACCCCCTGAAACCCCCTCCCTCTCCCCTGATCTACCCCAGAGTTAATTGATCAGTCATTCGGTCAGTCGGTCAGTCAGTCAGTCGGTCAGTCGGTCAGTTTTTGCTCAGTGTGAGTGAGTCTGTTGGTGTTGGTTCCTCACTGGGATAGTGGTTAGTGGGCTATCTGGTTGATTTGATTAGCTAGTTATCCAGTTAGTCATTCAGTTGGTGAGTTAACCAAGTGAGTAAAATTTTATGAATATTTGTAATATTTATACATGTTTAATTTTTTATCTTTTTATATGTAATATTTAATATATATATCCTCTTAAGGACGTTCGCGCTAATTGTTTCTGCTCATCCTTACTGCGCACGCAGATTCACATGCCACGTCATGCATGAGCACGCGCGCTAAGTCATAAAATAAATAAATGATAGGGCAGATGGCCATTGCTAGAGCTTTGCCTGGATTTAACGATCTTGGACGTTCTGTGACCCCAATTTTTCTTTGGATAGATCATTTCCTCTACTGATTTTCTACGTTTAGGGAAAAAATGAAGAAAATCTATCGACTAGAAAATTGAATTTTTGGCAAAATGCATCATCGAATTCCGTTCTTAATAGCTCTTTGTGCATTTGTGCGGCGGTTTCAAATGCCTCTTAAAGGGTTAAATTTTGTGAAAACGTTAGTAACATTTGGAATTATTTAGGCAACAGACGAACTTCTACAAAATATGACTAAGATCGTTTGCCTCCGTTGACTCACCTTCGATATTTTTAACTGTAAATCCCTGGAGGCCGTGCTCAATTATATGGGACAATTTTTCGAAATCAGGGTAGTTTTCCACACGCTTTATCTCTGAAACGAAGACGGTGACCCCCAAATTTTTTTTGCATTTCTGGCACAAATAACTCATTATCTGCCTGCAGTAAAACTTTAAAAAAATTCTATCGACTGGAAAATTTTCGCGCGAACGTCCTTAAAGACAAGCCAATCATTACAAATTTGAGGGAAACTTTACAAAGCAATATTTTGAATATTGAATATAAAGGTTCAAAATAAGCTTGCCTACATGTTGGAACAAACTTAAACCCATAATTACCATATATTTTTATTTAGTAAACTACGCACCTACATTATACCACAGTGGCTGCATACAGTAGTACTGATTAAATGAATTTCCTTCGTTGTATCCAAGGATGCAGTTGTCTCCAGTTTCAGAGGCACAGTAGCTAAGTGCTGTTGACCACAAACCTCAAGTTCACCAGGGTCAGCAGTATCAAACAGTAAAACCCTCCAGGAGTCTGGAGGCCAAGTCGAAAAGTCAGTCACAACTGATAGCAGGGAGCAAGCAAAAGAAAAAAGGTACACCTAGATACTATCATAGGTTCATTCTTCTCATTGGTCGATACACTGTAGCTGGACACTTTTGCCTCAGTGCATAACACCAATATATCAAGTAAACCAGTTTTCAATCCTGATGACAAAGTAAGGAACCACGTGATTAGTTGAACAATTATTCACGAAAGTGGAGGTGAATAGTGGTGGATATTTACCGTATCCACCACTTTCACCGACACTGATGTAAATAATTGTTTTAGTATATACCACACAAGCTGAATAACTAGCGGCCCAAAGAGTAACTTTATTTGTGACAATATACCGACAAATCCATTTTGTTTTTCTTCAGCTGCTCGGAGGTGAATAGTACTTAGCTAATCACTTCCGAGCTAGCCAATCACCGTGCACGAAAAGTACTATTCACTTGTGTGGTATATACTAATAAGGCATATAGCATGGAGATAAGTAATTGACTGGGAAAAGAGTCCTAGATATCTTTTAAAGAATTATTAGGGTTGGGGTAGTGAGGAATAATAGCATTGTGAATTCTGGGTTTAGATTCACATCTGAGGGCGTTATTTCTGAGAGAGAAATGTTTGTGGTGTCTTTTTGAGAGTTGATGTTGTTGATAATGAGTTTTTCAGGCTTGACAAAAAGTGAAACCCAGAATTCTCCATTTTTTTGTGTGTGAAAAACACCTGTAGCAGTTTTATGTACAAACTTTAATTAAGTTCCTGCAAATGACAATGCCTGTGGGATACTGCGGAAAAAAGTTAGGTTACATTCTGAGGAGGAAGAAATGAGCTCATTTTGTAGAAAGAGGTTCATTTTCTGTCTGGAATAGATTAAAACTACATTAGTCATGCATCTAATCCTCTGTTCTCCTGTTTGCCACTTTATAGCAGCACAAGCAGTGAGGAAAATTCCACTGGAAAAAGAAGTCGAAAAAACGTTTTGAGGAGGATGCAAAAAGTAAGCTATTAATAACGACAACAACAACAACAAACAACCAACAAACAACAACAAATCCGCAAGGTCCTCCTTATATTCAAGCGCTAACGAAAATTCTTTCAAACCGAAAACACACAATACACCTTATTTCAAAATGGCCGCCATTTTAGTTTTCTTTTGTTTACTTACCATTATAGCCCTTCGCAGCCCCCCCCCCCCCCACACTCTTAAAACTCCCGTCATTCAAAAAATAATATTTTATGTTAGCGCTTGAATAAGGAGACCTTGCGGATTTGTTGTTGTTGTTGTTGTTGTTGTTGTTGTTGTCGTTATTAATAGCTTACTTTTTTGCATCCTCCTCAAACGTTTTCGACTTCTTTTCCAGTGAATTCTCACTGCTTGTGCTGCTATAAAGTGGCAAACAGGAGAAAAGAGGATTAGATGCATGACTAATGTAGTTTTATCTATTCAGACAGAAAATGAACCTCTTTCTACAAAATGAGCTCATTTCTTCCTCCTCAGAATGTAACCTAACTTTTTTCCCAGTATCCCACAGGCATTGTCATTTGCAGGAACTTAATTAAAGTTTGTACATAAAACTGCTACAGGTGTTTTCACACACAAAAAAATGGAGAATTCTGGGTTTCACTTTTTGTCAAGCCTGAAAAACTCATTATCAACAACATCAACTCTCAAAAGACACCACAACATTTCTCTCTCAGAAATAACGCCCTCAGATGTGAATCTAAACCCAGAATTCACAATGCTATTATTCCTCACTACCCCAACCTAATAATTCTTTAAAAGATATCTAGGACTCTTTTCCCAGTCAATTACTTATCTCCATGCTATATGCCTTATTAGTATATACCACACAAGTGAATAGTACTTTTCGTGCACGGTGATTGGCTAGCTCGGAAGTGATTAGCTAAGTACTATTCACCTCCGAGCAGCTGAAGAAAAACAAAATGGCATTTGTCGGTATATTGTCACAAATAAAGTTACTCTTTGGGCCGCTAGTTATTCAGCTTGTGTGGTATATACTAAAACAATTATTTACATCAGTGTCGGTGAAAGTGGTGGATACGGTAAATATCCACCACTATTCACCTCCACTTTCGTGAATAATTGTTCAACTAATCACGTGGTTCCTTACTTTGTCATCAGGATTGAAAACTGTTACTTGATATAGTGGTGTTATGCACTGAGGCAAAAGTGTCAGCTACAGTGTATCGACCAATGAGAAGAATGAACCTATGATAGTATCTAGGTGTACCTTTTTCTTTTTATTGCTCCTGCTATAAGTTGTGACTGACTTTTCTTGGCCCCAGACTCCTGGAGGGTTTTCTGTTTGATACTGCTGACCCTGGTGACTTGAGGTTTGTGGCACACAGCTACTACTGTGCTCTGAAACTGAGAAACTGCATCCTTGGATAAAACAAGGAAATTCATTTAATCATTATATCTGTATGCAGCAACTGTGTATAATGTAGATGGTGTTTACTAAATATATAGGTAATAGGGTTTAAGTGTTCCAACATTAGGCAAGCTAATTTGAACTTTATATCAATTCAAAATATTGCTTTGTAAAGTTTCCCTCAAATTTGTAATGATTGGCTTGTCTTAAGGACGTTTGCGCGAAAATTTTCCAGTCGATAGAATTTTTTTTTAATTTTTACTGCAGGCAGATAATGAGTTACTTGTACCAGAAATGCCAAAAAAATTGGGGGTCACCGTCTTCGTTTTCAGATATAAGTGTGTGGAAAACTACCCTGATTTCGAAAAATTGTCCCATATAATTGAGCACGGTCTACAGGGATTTACAGTTTAAAAATATCGAAGGTGAGTCAACGGAGGCAAACGATCTTAGTCATATTTTGTAGAAGTTGGGTCTGTTGCCTAAATAATTTCAAATGTTACTAACGTTTTCACAAAATTTAACCCTTTCAGAGGCATTGAAACTGCCGCACAGATGCACAAAGAGCTATTAAGAACGGAATTCGAAGGTGCATTTTGCCAAAAATTCAATTTTCTAGTCGATAGATTTTCTTCACTTTTTCCCTAAACATAGAAAGTCAGTAGAGGAAATGATCTATCCAAAGAAAAATTGGGGTCACCGAACATCCAAGATCGTTAAATCCAGGCAAAGCTCTAGCAATGACCATCTGCTCTATCATTTGTTTATTTTATGACTTAGCACGCGTGCTCATGCATGGCGTGGCATGTGAATTTGCGTGCGCAGTAAGGATGTGCAGAAACAATTAGCGCGAACGTCCTTAAGAGGATATATATATTAATATTACATATAAAAAAGATAAAAAATTAAACATGTATAAATATTACAAATATTCATAAAATTTTACTCACTTGGTTAACTCACCAACTGAATGACTAACTGGATAACTAGCTAATCAAATCAACCAGATAGCCCACTAACCACTATCCCAGTGAGGAACCAACACCAACAGACTCACTCACACTGAGCAAAAACTGACCGACTGACCGACTGACTGACTGACCGACTGACCGAATGACTGATCAATTAACTCTGGGGTAGATCAGGGGAGAGGGAGGGGGTTTCAGGGGGTACACTCAAACCCCCTAAATAAAAAAAAGATGAGACATTGTAACATGCTGACTTGGTCTAAGAATGCCAGGAATGCCATTGCTGAGGATCTAAGCTCCAGATCTTGAACTCCTTCTATAAATTCCTGTATCCAGCCCAGCTAATGGAGTGACCAATCAACCGACTGATTGACTGATACTGACAACCACGTTGGGGTATCACACAAACATAAATGTATTACTCATAATACCCTATATTCTTTAATCTCTAGTGACTCTTCATCAAATCGCCGATTGGCTATTTCCTCTTGCTGCTTGGCAACCAAATCAAGAAACACTGTCTCATCACCATCAAGGCCCCGTATCATATTCTCTAAAAGCAGACAATGTAAAAAATCAGAAATAATTAAATTGACATTCAGATTACCAAATAATATCCCTGTTTTAAGACTACACTGATAAGCAGAGTTATATTTGTAAAATATTATAGAACATAACAGACTTACTCAGCTGATGCTGCTCATCCCATTCATCTTGCTTTTTCTGTTTCTGTTCCTGTAGTCTCTCATACAAGGTCTTATTGTCATGGACTTGTTCAGGACATTCTAACACAAAAAGTGATTCATTACAAATCTTTTTACCGCATTTTATTTAATAGTGTACCAACCTACAGCGACTGTCAAATGACTGCTGTAAACCAAAATTAAAATGACAATGGCAAACAAATTGATGTACTAAGTGGCACAAAATGCACTGATGAGCAGATGACGCAAGTACATGTACTGTCCTCATATCTAGTCACCAGCACGACTGAAAGTCTTCAATGATTTCAGTTAGATTTGTATCTAGTTGATAAGCTAATAAAGTTGTAGCTAACAGGGGCTTTTTAACCAATAAATAAAGGATGGAAATAAGGAAAACCAGTTAGTATTCAAGACTACTGTCTACTTTATTAGATGCAAAGCTTCGTAACTTAATAAAGTTGCAAACTACAGAACTTTAATGAACAAAAACTACTGTACAAGGACTTTCTGCAAAATATCTCTTAGTACATATTTATTTGTTTGTTTTAACAAGTTATTTTGAATAACATTATTGGATTTCTCTGGCTAGAAGAGATCAGCATGATCAATATTCAGATAGAGATCGAGAAATTTAGGTCACAACATTTACCTTTATCTTTATTTGGAGAAATACAGCTAGTAGACAAACATGTAAATCTTAGCTGAATTTTAGCTTGCATGTCGGAAGCTTACCTAAAGGGTCGTCTTCTTTTCTCACTTTTTCCCATTCTTCCTGTCTTTTTTGACGTATTTCGTCTATTTCTGTCTCTGACACAAACGACACCCCACTCATCTTTAAAAGCGTTCCATCTATGTTTATTCTACATTTTAACCTTTAATACAATGCATATCTCTTCCTTACAGCTCGAGAGTCGAGAGTCGCAGAGTCGCCGAGACAAGGGACTATGAGCCCGCGAGCATTAGTGACATAGATACAAAATGACGGATAGAATTTTGTTGAACGCGACTAAAGGGAAGCCTAAATCCCTTAGTATCTGCAATAAGGAGTTGCGAAATGTTCCACCAATAATCGGCAAAATAACTTCTCTAAAGTCTGTGGACTTGAAGAACAATGTATTAACAGATCTACCCTCCGAATTTTCCTCACTTAAACAGGTGATAACTTCACGTCAGTCTGTTTACAGTTTCCACGGGCAAAAAATGACACCGGGTTGGAGCCTTTTCGGGGTTTTAATGAATTTTAGCTTACTCTGGGAGCTTTCACTTACGCTAAACTTTCTTTTAATGTTTTGTTTTACAAGCTTGAATCTCTGAACCTTGGAAACAACAAACTTGAAGTTCTTCCGGAAGTCCTCTCTTTCTTGTCTGGCTTGCAGAGATTGCACTTGTTCAACAACAAATTAAGCGAGCTTAATTCAGTTGTTCTGAGTAAGTAAGCTTAACTAGAATAAGTTTCATTTGTTCATTGCTGAAGACATGTGGTAAATTAAATGTCAGCCCTCTTAGAGAATTGTATGCTTAGTAAACACATGTCTCTAGTTTTTGAACACCTGATAGAGTTGTCAAAGGAGAAACGCAGACTCGGAAAAAATCCTAGTCCCAGATGGGATTTGAACCCACGACCCTCCATGATCTAGTCGGATACTCTAACACTGAGCTACTGGAGACTCTGTGGTGAGCAAGGGTCAAATTGTGGGTATTGACTGGAACTGCATCGCGTAGCTACACAGCCACATGCTGGCTCATATGAACTCACTAACAGCATTGTGCTGTCACAATACCCATAATTTGACCCTTGCTCACCACAGAGTCTCCTGTAGCTCAGTGGTGGAGCATCCGACTAGATCAGGGAGGGTCGTGGGTTCAAATCCCATCTGGGACTCGGATTTTCTCCGAGTCTATGTTTCTCCTAGAATTTACATAATATCATGTTGTTGTTATTTCTCTGTTAGTTTACATGTACATAACTTGATCTGGTAAATTCATACCAGTTCTGTTCTTCTTACACGCAGGTGGACTTAAAAA
>JAHPZR010048584.1:0-11549 GCA_019787425.1 Platygyra sinensis | reverse complement strand
ACTCACATTTCTAAATCTGAACGGAAACCAGCTACATGCATTGCCAAGTGAAATCAACAGGTGGAAATTTTTGTGCAAATTTTTAATTATGATACACCAGAATAGTAACCCTTTCTTTCAGACTCATTATTAGAGCTATTTCTTTTGCTTCTCCCCAGCATAATCTAATTTTACAACTTATTAATAGTTGTTAAATATTAATGTTAAAAGTAGATTTTTTTTGAAGTCATAATCATCAATCTGGCATGCTGTTATTGACCTTGTAAACAATAAGTTCTATCTTATATCACTGTTTGATTCTACCTTTCCACATAATCAGTTTGTGAACATTAATAATTTGTGTTTTTTTGGTCTTCACTGTATCCAGGCTGGTATCCTTGCAGTTTCTAAGTGTAGATCATAATCACCTTCAAAGTGTTCCAACAGAGATTTGTCACCTGATCAACCTGACAGAACTGCATCTTGCTGATAACCAAATATCAAGGTATAAATATTTATTACATTTAAACTAAATAATAATTCTCTCATCATTGCAAAATTTGATCTATCCTGGCCAGTACACGTGCCAACTCCAGGCAAGAACTAAATTTGAGGTGCGGGTGTTCAGGGGGTCTTGGGTTCGATTTCTGTCGGGGACTCACATGTTTTTGGTTTGTTCCTCGCTCATGTCATGTTGATCAGTTCACTTTTCACATTTCATTACTGAGCTTAAAATTCGCCATTTTTATTCGTTTACCACACTCACAATGACTTCGACAGTGGTGATCCTAATGGTATGCAGGACACCTGTCACATATGGACTCAGTTAAGTTCTCATAGCTCAGTGGATAGAGTGCCCGGCCGGAGCTCAGGAGGTCATGCGTTCAATTCCATTGGGGACTCAGATTTTTTCTTTGTCCCACATTCATGTCTATTTTACATTTTCACATTTGGTCATACTTTCACAGTAACATATTTTCTTTTGTTTGTTGCATTATAGCCTTCCAGAAGACATGGCATTTCTTAGGAACCTTACCAAACTTTATGTGTACAAAAACTTTATAGAGGAGTTACCAGAGGTTAGGTTTTTTCTAATATTTCTGTTGTTGTCAATATCTTTGTAGATACTGTATTTCCTCGAATAAATTATCCAGGGGTGATTATTTCTATTTTCACACCAAAAGGGGACGATTATTCGAGAGAAGGCAATTATTCGAAGGAGGCGATTATTTCAAATATTTCTCACAAGAGGTCGTGCCCTAAATATTTTGTTTTATAATTCCATTAAAAAGTAAAATACACTGACATTACCATAGAAAAAACTGTAACAAAGCTGTTCTTTTAATTGATTAACCATTCAGTTGTGAACTTAACAAATTGACATCAGTTTTTTATGCGTCTGTCCTGTTATTGATCATGAATTTCGTCATAACATTGTCAAAGTAGTTGTGGATCCACGAGGCGATAGCCGAGTGGATCCGCAGACTACTTTGACAATGTTATGACGAAATTCATTGTCAATAACAGGACAGATGCATTAAAAACTGACATCAATTTGTTTTTTACGATAACAAATTGTCGAATTGCCCGCTCTCGCTCGCTGACGCGTCGCATGAATTTCAAATTTATCTGTCTGTCTGCATATTGACAATAAAATTTAACCAATGAGCGCGCACAAATTTCTGCAGTTATCGTAAAAAATTAAATGGAAGCTTGTTTGATACCCAAGATGTCAATTTTTGACATGAGAAGGAGGGGATAAGAGAAAGAGAAAATGGCGAGGGGGGGGGGGGGGGGGCGACTATTCCAGGAAGGAGATTATTTTAATTATTTCAGTCAAAGGGGGGCTATTAGTTGAGGGAGGCGATTAATCAAGGGACGGCTGTTATTTGAGGAAATACGGTAACTATATTTAGAGAACTCAGTTAGATGTAAGCCAGCCATTGTTGATTGCCCAGCATTACAGTCTGTGTCATCTTATTGTTTCACACATTGAATTTTTCCAACTAAATATGTGATATCTTTTTTGCGGGGCAAAGGGTTTTTTCATATAACCTCCTATCTCATAATGCAGTTGATTTTAAACTTTGCTAGTGTACTCATATCATTTGCAGATAAATTCTTCACAACTGGTGCATGTAAAGCATTTAACCGTTCTCTTTAACTGTCTTGTTTTCTCAGGGCTTGTCAAAATGTACCCAGCTCAGGATTCTGGATGTGTCTGCCAACAGACTCAGAATATTCCCTGCTGAGGTCTGATACCAATAAAAATTATACCAGTATACATGTATATTTCAAATACAAAAATGGTATCTTTTCATCATTAGTTGTGTAATATTAGTTCTTCAGATCTAAAAAAAAAATAAAATTCCGAATACAGGATTAAGTTCATTTTGTCACCCTGCCAATAAATAAGCTTTAAAGTAGTAGGAAAACTGTAATCAATCATATCTCTAAAAGGTGGACCCTGTCAGGTCATGGCATATCTCAACATGACACCAAAGAACCATGGACTTCAGAGAGGTGTCTTTATGAGAGCGTAACATGAAGTACTGTTATCTGGACTGGACCATGATCAACTGTCCACAAAGAAGAAGTGGTCACCAACAGAAAGATATAAAAAAAAATGCATCATTGTACTAAGAGTTGGTTTAGGAGAGATGTCTGCTCTATAATTATGGGAGGTATCCTATTTAACTCAGTGAAGGTCAGAAGGCCTGGACTGAATTTTTGTAAGTTATGCTAATTCATTCTTGACAAATTGAGATTTGAATAATTATTTCCGTCCAATTTCATGCATTTCTCTTTTTTCTGGCTTGAGTAGGAGTATTTACTAAGTTTGAGATAGATAACTTGTTAACTCTATATGTTTTTAATTCTTGTACATTATTTCTGCTCTGTCCTATCAGCTGGCACATCTTCCACTAAAGGAACTATATTGCGAGGAAAATAACCTTCTACAGCACATCCCGGTTCATTCACAACAGGAAGATGAAGTGTTGACATTAAAGGTAAGCAGGCCGCCCATTCTGTACAAATTGTAGTAAGATGCGATTATTCTTCTGGGAGATGGTTTACTTTTTTTAACGAACTTGTTTTCTTGTTGACAACTAGAGTTCGTAGTTTTAATAACTGTTAAATGTGATGTTTGAGGTATTAGCGCTGTTTTAGGGGAATAACAAAATTCTCCTCCAATTTTCGGAGATTTACCGATATCTGAGAGTGTTACGTACAAAATTTGTATCAGAGCGGCTACAAAAAAAGCAATTGAAACATGTGGTAGAGCATTAACGAAAATTTGAAGGACTCGTTCAGTTGTCACTACTCTTAAATTAATCTGTGATAGTAACGGTCATTGATTTTTTACTCATTAGGAGATCACAGCTCGTTCTGTATTGAAGGAACTCAAAGACGGGTAAGGGTTTCTTTTATGTAACAGTCCTTGTCTTGTCAGGATTGCGTTGATTAAAACCAAAAGATTAATCCGATTAATGGCATTGGTTTAGGGACCCTATGGGGGAGTTTTCAATTTGGTATTCAAAGTATACCGTTTTACTTGCTCTGATTGGTTTAAAAAAACCTGGCTTCGCCTGCCCAACCAATCGCAACTTGGTAGCACGCGTTTTCACGCGCTTTTCCTCGGTTACATGTATTTGCTTCATATCCTCATTGGTTCATTACGTTGTTTGCGTATATTGTGATTGACAACTGTATGCTTTCGTTTTGGTTTTCGAAACTCTTACATGTATCCTAATACCGCTTTCGTTTTTCTTCTGCAGGCGATCGTTTGTAAAGCGTACAATACGTCACTATCCCAAGGTACAAGAAATGCTGCAGTACGCCAGTGAATGCGCCGTGTGTGGGCAATCCTTCCTTAACACGTGGCTTGAGTGTGTACATTTCGTAGATGCCCGTAAAGTACGTTATAAGTTTAAATTTATATTTGTATTGCAAAGGCTCTAAGAACTCTAACTAATAATTCGCACATGCGTCCATAACGATATGGAATTTGGAGTGTTGAATTATGTGGGGGGAGGAAACCACCGAAAAAAAAAGGACCCAGAGAGGAATCCTATGAGCTTTAGGACGACAGCTTGAGAAAACCACAGTCCACTAGTAACGCTCAATCCACCGGGTGCTGGACCACATAAGTGGAAAGCGAGTGCTGTCAGTGCTATGGCCACTGTTTTATCCTTGCTCGTAGCATGTACTTTATCATTTTTGTTGCTTTTGGCTCGCTTACTGCATGGATATGGAGAGACGATAGATGATAGAAAATTCGAAGGTCAATGCAATCGGTGTATCTTGAAAAATGTTGTAAAAATCTGGGTGAATCTTTTCCCACCTAGTCCAAGGCATCCTTTTTCTACTGGATGTTTTCCTGCAATAACAGGGTTTGCTGTTACTTAAAGTGCCAATGATGTAAATAATAATTATTTGAAAGGCTTTTCAAAGTAAAGAAGAATGGCGTTTTCCTTTTTGGAATATCTTTTATAAGTTTTAGAGATACCTACGTTTTTGAAGGAATTAATTCTAACGAAAGACCAGAACACATTTATTATTTTATTTTTGGGTTAAGATTTTTTTTCTGGCGCTTTTCAGATCTTGCGCACAAGGACAAAAACAGGGATTATTCCAGTTCGAGGTCTTCTGTGCTCTTATAGATGTTTCAACTCGGAAGGTCACGACTATTTTGGCATCGCCTATGTTGGGGACACTTGATGTTGCATTACACGAGGATTCGATGGAGTTTGGTCAATAGTACCGTATAAAAAGGTCACTTCTAGAGACGATAGAAAAGCTTGAGGCGGTTTCATCAGGGATGCGTCTCCTTCGACGTACAGCCGAACCTGAATCAGAACGAAAACTTGAGAAAGAACAGGCCGCAGACAGAATTTATTCCACGTTTTCATTCTCGTTGGCCTTTGATTCGTGGCCAGCCTTTTACAGACAGCTCATGGTGTGTGGCTTTTGAAAATTTTTATGAACAAGAAAGAGGAAGAGAAGACATTGAGGAACAAGAGAGAGCTCATTTTCTTTGAATTTTAATTCATCGGTGCATCGTTGTTTGAAGTGTATTTTTCATGTTTAATCGTGCAAGATCTTAAACTGCCAATTGAGACACAATCAAGTGGTGATTTCCTTTCAAATACAGTCAGGTGTGGTCAATCTACCAGCATCATATCTAAAGACCAAAGATGTGGTCATCTCTGAAATAATTGAAAACAAACAGGCGAAGAAGCTAGTCTTGTCATACACTTTGACATCTGTTCAGGGTCTCTAAACTTGATGTGTGTCTTTAGTTTAAAATTCAAACATCTTTGGCAATTCCCATTTCGGTTGATTCTTAGTTCACCCTGAGCGAATTCATGAACAGAATGGTGTGAGTAATGTTGAATGCTGCTTTGAAACGCTCATCATTTGATTGTACCACGACCAACACAATGTTCAGGATAAGATATGGCGAGTAACTCAGCAGCATTAGAGAGACCAGAATGATAACAGTTACAATGGAACTGAGACTTTTACTTCGAAATGTTTGATGGTTCGGCCAGTTCTTGACTTTGTTTTTCTGCAGTCCGGAGATCCACACCAACCGGCTTTAATTTGGTGTTGGTGAATCAAACGGGTTAGCTTAGCTTGCGGGAGAGTGGTTAAAGTTAAGCAAAGTACTCGGAAAAAGATCATGCAGTTAAAAAAATCTGACCGGGGCAATAAACAGAGGAATGTGGGATAAATTAATCCCTAATAACCACAGTATACCACTATCTTGGGAGTCACTCTAATGGTGACCACGGTACGGTAACGTACACTCAGTAAGAGAGCCAAAACCTTGTCGATACTGCTAGCGGTCAGCGTGGTTAGAGAGACGGCGCCTAATACCGTAGCGGCTTGCCGCCGAGTGAAGCGATACAGTGAAGCTGCATGTTACCGTGATGGTGGTTTGTGAGCCACAAAAACAGTTTAGACGAAGCATCCCAGGCCAAGGTCCTTGAGGGCGACGGGGTTAATTGCAGAGAAGTAAATTCGAAGAAGGGCGCGGTTGGGATGTTCTCCACACAGCAACGATCACCAATTTGTTGAACACACTCGCTTGCAACGCGCAAACAGTTCAAAACGATGCTCAAAATATACGTGCTGTCAGTGGAAATTCTCAACCGTGCTCCGGCTGTAACCAACGTACAAATAGTCTTTGAAAGACTGAGGCTGACTGGAAGAATTCACCGAAGTCAATTGAATTGTATTGTGCTATTCTCGTGACACAAAGCGTTGACTTGGGCCAGATAATGCCGCACATATATACCGCAGTTAAAACTAAATTTAGTGCCTCTTTGTCGTTTGGTAGACTTGTTAGTTTTTGAAACGGTGAAATAATGTATTGAAACTTTGAGTAATTTGGTAGTATATCGCCATTTAGATTACTCGGTGAAATCCCTAATCAGCTGTAAACTCTTTTTACTTGACGATTCAGTGCTATTGTCGGTGATCAAAGCACGTCCACAAAACATTTTGAAATGAAAGTGACAGTTTCCTCTATTTGTTGCAATCTTAATAAAATGAAAATTTTGCTTGAAAATTTCAAATGCATCAATAATATTTACTTTACGTGCCAACATAATTTCCGTGAGCCTCCAGCATTTAATTGAAACGGTTTTAGTGGCTTCGTTATTAACGCTTCCAACAAGATGTTATTTACGTTGTGTCAGTTTCGGTCTGCTCTTTATTGATACATCATTGCTCCTCATATTTTTCGAACGTTTTCTATACAGAAACAAAAGATGTTCTATATATTTACGAGCGCAATTACTTGGAACAGTTTCCATGGGGGAGTTTTTCCGGCAGATCCGTTATGATAAGAAAAAACTAATCGGAAAATAGTTAACAAAATGCATTCTTTCAAATCTTAAGTTAAAATGTTATATTTTTCTTTTTCCTAAGGAAAATTGTTTCCAAAGCTTGTGTATTCGAATTGACTAAATGAGCCGTACGAAACAAACGGATGAAGCGTGTTACACAAATATTGATTGTTTAGCTCGTTTACACAGCTTCTTCGGTCGCGAGTTCCATTTGTCCACTTTGTTGAACGGATTGGAGGGGTGGGTCGTGGTAACAAGCCTACTCAGGGGTCCCTTGTGAGCAAACTCCTTCTTAGTATATTCATAAGACGGGTACAGCCTGTAAGAGAGAAAATTATAATTAGCTCTTATTAATCGAGCAGGAGGTCTGTATGGGAGAATCTTGACCGAGGTCGTAAGTACAGACCGAACGCAGCGAGGTCTGTACACACGACCGAGGTCAAGATTCTTCCATGCAGACCGACTTAGCTCGGTTAATAAGATGTTTATTATATGGCAAAAGCAAGAACAATTTAATTCGTTTAATGTTAACTGGTTTGTACTAAGTGACAGTTTCCTTGCAAACGGTGATGAGCGGCCGAATTTAATTCTTCCAAAGTTTGCTTATCCTCTTTACTTTTTTTTTTCTCATTAGCTTTTTGGCGCTTACAGGAAATAAATATTCTTAGATGAAAACAGTCAATGATTTGCATTTTAATTTGCAACTTTTTCGCTTCAAACCATAACTGGTCAAGCTGCCGGTCTAGATGGGAAAATCTAGACCGCGGTTGACCGCGGTCAATATCCATTTTAGCCAATCAACTTCGTGAATTTGGTAGTTCCCAGTCCTTGTGAGACAGAGCCATATAATAAGAAACGGTAAAAGATGTGAGTAATCAAACAAAACTTGGATGGAGCTGGAAAACTATTCTTTCGGTTAAACGCGTTAACACAAAATTTCCACTCATCATGGGATAATCTCCTACAAACATCGAATCGAAGTAGCTTACTGGGCAAAGTCTAATAATCAAGCGTGATAAACATAGGAAACTTAACAGAAAAAATCTCAGGAAATCTTGTCATATTTTGATTTATTAGTTATTTTTTTCATAATTTTGATCGGTTTCAGCAACTGTTTCATCACTGGACTACAGCCGTCGAAAGTAGGAGATTTAACGATTAAAATCGTAAGTTTAGTATAGCAGTTGATAAACACTACTTTAAACCCTCTATTTTGATTCGTTCGTGTTAATCTGGCCACAGGATTAAATGGGATCACTGAGACATTTTAGCCACTCAACTGTACAGTCTGATATACATTGTAAAATTAAGGAAACCTTGTTGATTCGCAACTTAAAACCAGCGCTTAATGAAAATGTTGGCAGTGAGAAACTTCTCTACTAGCCATTTATATTTTTTCCAGCAGATTTAACTAAGAGTGCGTTTCTTTAAAAAAATCCAAGATTGGATTCTTAAATCCGAAGGAATCCAAAAAACGGATTTTGCGTTTCTTTACTAAACAGATCAATCCAAGATCTTTCGGATCCCAGTGCGTCAAAGGAACCGAAGAATCCACTCTGGAAGTGGATTCTTCGGTTCCTTTGACACGTCATGATCCGAAAGATCTTGAAGTGATCTGTTTAGTAAAAAAACGCAAAATCCATTTTCGGATTTTTTCGGATTTAAAAATCTAATCTTGGATTCTCTTAAAGAAACGCACCCTAAGTCTGTTTATTTTCATTTACTTTTTCATTGTCATTACTTTCCTTATTTGGTATTAGTGTTCGTGTTTAAATTTAACTGTAATTTAGGTAACCGTTGCTTCTGAAGATCTATGTTGGAGAATGCGAAGCGTCACTGAGTTCATAAATGAAATTTTTACAACATGCGTTGTCTCGTTATGTTTGTAATTGCAGTTTTTTTTTTATTTTTGCTCAAGTTAAAATGGCTGAAGAATAAGAGGTAATTCTATTGTTTTCAGGGCTAGGGACATTGTTTGTGTTAAACTGGTGAACGCCGCCCCAAGCAAAGGAGTAGGTAATAAAAAATTATAAAAAAAAAATATTTTGACCCAGTTTCCTTAGGGAATGAACTTTATACGATATGGCTGTCCTACCTGTAAGTTAGCTTAGAAAAGTTCACGAACACCTCGTCCCATGTTCCTTGAGGAGGCCTCGGCTCTACCGGATATCGGGACACGTAACCTCCATAGCCGGGAGTGGGCCTGGTGCTGAAAACCAAAAAGTCAAAACAAATTTAATTTCAAAGCAAAGGACATTTTCCTATGAAGAGAAACCTCAAAAAGTTAAACAATCATGATCTTTAACGGAGGTACAAGTTTCCTTTCTAGACGATATGTTGTCTCAACATAAGGGCTTTTTGTCACCACATTTTTCCGTGCAAGAAGTCTTTACGTCAAATTAATGCAAAAAACCTCAGTGAAGCAGTCCGTCGCTTGATCTTCACTTCTCGTAATACAGAAAAGCCCGGCCCTGATTGGTTGTTATTTGCCAATCAGAAACGCTATACGTAACGCTGTAGAGCTACGTCATCAGTATGGAATTTTTGGGGTCCAGTCTCAGACGTGCATCTTGTGAGAAGAGAATTTAGCACAAAAAGAGACTCGTGAACCCAGACATCTTTTCAGGTAATTCCCCTGAAATAAAACTGACAATAGATTTTCGTTCAAACTTTGCCCACTGAATATTTATCATATGAGAACTTTAATTTTGAAATAAAAAAGGGGGGTGCCCATACTCATTAAGGAGCACTGGGGCATTGAAAATGACCCATTTTGGCATTATTTAACGCTTACTACAAGAACGCATTCCCAGTAATAATTGTAAATTTTTGTGACCGAGACTCATGAGAACACGCATTAAACTGGAGTCAATGCGTTGTATCGGACACAAATAAACTTTTTAAGTTTGATTTAGACAGAAAGCTGAATCCTTGATCAAAATTTCAACCAAATTTCTTGACATGGTTACCATAGGGCAAAATAGAAAAGACCACAGTTTACTTGTTATTTTCGCTATTTATTCAATTTTCAGCAATAGAAATCAGATCAGTCTTTCCTCAAGCAAAGTTTATGATAAGTTGATTACAATGACTGGAAAAAAAATTAAGGTGCCCATGCTCGTTGGTGAGCTATAGCCATTTTACAACTGAAAGAGCTCAATATCCAGTCAAATCCGTCATGTTTTCAGTGTGCACGTGCACGAAAGCGCGCTAAATGACGCCATAAATTATGCGCAGAAAGGATGCGCAGTGCAATTGTGAGGAATAACCTTAAGGACGGTGCCTACTTTTGTTCGTGCGCACATGCTCTGCGCATCACGCAAGCCATGGTTTAAGCGCGCGCGCGCTAGGGTTGACACTGACGCAATCAACAACGCCACCAAGTACACGACTAAAATTAAAGCAAAATTTTCCTGCTGTGACCAAATCAAGTTCAATGAAACAGTACTTAAGCCAGGAACACCAGAAGAGCAGCATATCGCTAACCACTAACTGTTAACGTCTTCCAGCTGAAAACCTCGCTGTTATCTTTCGAAAATTACGCTGAAATCTAACTGCAAACATGTACCTGCAGATGGCGTAGTGCGCGCGCAAAAACGCAAATGTCTTACTAACTGGGGAGGTGACAGGAAAAAATGTAACTGGCACCGCAAAAGTTTTCAAAAAAGATCAATAACTTTAAAAAACGCGTGGTTACCCCTACATTTTATGTTACGAAAAGGAAGTGGCAAGCCTATTCAACATGTGATTAATTTCTGGTTGTGAACAAAAGGTACTCAGACTGTATTTTAGCTGAAACAGAGTAGGGCTGTCAGAGACGCTAAAAGTGCTTTTGCAACGATTTTGTCATCAAAAACTACCAAAATTGATTTAAATGTTACCATTTGCCATGCAGTTTAAAGGTCTTCTAAAACAAGCTTGCATTTCTCTATGTAAAGGCGAATTCTAAGGAAATCTGTGAAGAAATATCCTTTCCCTCTTTTTTCAGAAAAACGCTGATGTCAGCATTTTTGTTGGGATTCAAGGCTAATTATCTCGAAAAATTGCGTGGCTACCCCAATTTTTCTTTGGGGATTCCAATAGCCCTTGCAAAGATCTACCTTTTCCGCATGGTCCTAACTTGGCGCAAAAACCTTTGGTTTTAGCAGGCACCGTCCTTAAACTAGTTAACTAATTAAGTTAACATAAACCAAACTTAACATACAATCGTGTATTCCTTCCCTCTCCTGTTTCCGCCATTTTTGGCATTCTGACCGGTTCTTGAGCTGGTTTTACTGCCCCAAGTTCTTGATTCTCATCTAATCTAGTAGGATTGGATGACAGGGATGAATTAATAAGGAATTTACCCAGGCCGGTAGGAAGTACTCTTCTACCGCAAAAAATTCAAAAGAGCGCTCAGATTGTAGATATGTTGAACTAAAACCTTCTGCTGCATAGAGGTGATTGTTTAGTTAGTATTCAAAAACACGAAAACTACGAACAATTCAATCGTCAGAATATAATCCAGCCCAAGGTTCCCCACCTCCTTTGCCGTCTTGCGTAGCCAGCTTTCGGTGGGCAAATTAAACCGGAAGTCAGAAAGGGGAGACGAAGAGTCAACGGATTTGCTTACATCTTAATAAGCGTTAGTGTCCCATCTCCTGATCCCTTCACCAAAGTCTTTTAGAAAACAGGCCAAAGAAAATACATTTCCTGATTGCTTAAAAATCGTGT
>JAHPZR010048583.1:0-26573 GCA_019787425.1 Platygyra sinensis | reverse complement strand
CCCTGTGGGTAGCTGAAAATTGCATGACCCACCCCTTACCAAGGGTTCAAAAACTGATGACCCACCCCCCTCTCTGCTCCGGCCCACCCCCCCCCCCCCAATACTTTTTGACCAGTCCCTAATTAACAATTCGACTACGAGCCCGAGTTTTCTACGAGCAGATAGTCAGCGAAGCGCAGCCGAGTTGACTATCGATCGTAGAAAACGAGGGCGAGTAGTCTAATTGTTTTAGTATAAATTTACCGTAGTCTCATTGCATAAAAAGAAAAAATGTCAAGTAACGCGTAGAAAAGAACTGTTTTATTATGTTACATCAGGTTCAAACATGATGCGTGATGTGCACTGATGCGTAACTGTTGACTATCAGTAGATAGTCAACGGTAATATAGCCAATCAAATTCACGGATTCACAATAGACTACGGTAAATTTATGCTAATAAACAATTAGATTATGAACTCGAGATTTCTATCGCGTTACGAGTCTAGTCGTTCAAAACTTAATCTAAATCCTCTTCGCAACACTTCGAAAACGCTGAGAAACGGCCGTCATTTTGTTAACAAGCGCACACTGTTTCGCTACTCACTATCTATCACAGAAGAGATAGTGAGTAGCGTAGCCAACCAGAGAACGGCATTGGTGATAGAACGCTAGTAGATTTATACCAACACCGAATAGATAGTGAGTAGCGCACAGGGAGCCCTCACATCCGTTAAGAATATGAGTAAAAGATCAAATTGTGTTTTGTGTTTTTTTTTAAATTTTCAATACGCGCGCGCGATCTTGTATTGCGAGGTCTGGAACCAGAATTACGGAAATCGCTCGGAGCCTGCTAGTCCCAGACTTCTAAAATCTCTGTTCCAGACCTCGCACTAGCGCACCGCGTTTTCCGCGTGCGCGTACAAAAATTCAAAATGGCCACCACAAAACACAAAACACGCGCGATAATGGTGGTGTGATCTTTTATTCATATTCTAAACGGATGTGAGGACTCCCTGTGGTAGCGTAGCCAATCAGAGAACAGCATTCTTGATAGAACGCTGGTAGATTTATACTAAAACTCGATAGAAACACGTTACATGTTTTCTTCAATGTAGTCAGCTAAGGCAAAGACGACAATCGACTCCGAGGACGGTGACGCCTAGTCCAAAACATGAATTTATATTTCACCAACGAAATTCGCAATTGTCTAGGTCTAAACAGAAATAATATACATGACAAAACGTATTATATCCAACCATCACTTCTGAGGATGTATGTTGAGGCATACGAAAGGAAGTCAACAATCAAACTTTTCTACAACATGCGTTGTTTTGTCATGTTTGTAACCGCAGTTTGTATATTATCCCTGTTTAAGCTGAAATGACCAAAGAATAAGAGTTATTGTCTAAGGTCTCTTCAGTACGCCAATTGCAATCAGCTCTAAAATCCTACTCAGGCTAAATATACAGTGACAGTTTTCAACACTAAATGGTAATAGGAATAATTAGCCGTCGTCTTTCGCGTTCTTCAGACTACACAGAGCTTGGTCATTTCACGTTGTCGTTTTGCAGAGGGCTGCAAAGAAATGTACAAAGATTCTTGTATAACGTACGTGCACAGCTATTGTTCTGCTTAAAATCGTTTTGTTCTCCCTGGAGGTGTCGTTGTGATTTGCTAAGGCTCCCCATTATTTGATCAAGTAGCATCGCTCGTTGAAGAAAATCCAATACTCATACTTTAGATGCAAACAGAAAGGTACTATCGTTCCTACCTAACTGTTGATGTTGGAATGGCGGGAAACAGGCTGTCGGACTCGTACTGATGAAACTGATTGGGTCTAGTTGGAATTGGTCCCAGGCACACGCAACTTTTTGCCATATTTCGGGTTCAGGCTCATATCTAGCTGCTCGGTATCTTACGAGGTCTGAATTTTTTTCGTGGCTTGGTAAAGGGACTAACTCCTCATCATCGAATGAAGCCTCACGAGCACCCTTTTGAACAACAAGATGAACAAGAATGAGAAAACAAATTGGAACGGATGCATACCGTCGGGGTTGCGTATCTTTTTTCCCATAATCCTAGGGGTTTTCCCTAGGTTCACAAGCCAGCAGCGCCGGTCAAGGACAATAAGTCCCAGAGGTTGTGATTTCTTGGAAAGCATGCCCAAGGATTTTCACTTACCTGCCGCGCAGGTCAAAAACGATAAATCTCAGGGGCTGTAGTCACTAGGACGACATACCCTAGCAACAGGGATGAATCTTACAAGCCAGACTACCCCGCAGGTCAAGCACGACAAACTCCAGAGGGTTCCCCCAGAGGCTATAGTGTCCACGGTCCAGTTGTTTAAAGGTTGGACAACGCTATCCACCGTATAAATCGCTATCCAGTGGATAAATATTAACAAAACAAACCACGCTATCCACAACTTCGTTTCCAGGGCCTTTTCCCTGGCTTGGAGAGTGATTTATCTGACCCCAGTTGTTCAAAGGCTGGATAACGCTATATCCACCGGATAAATCGCTATCCAGTGGATAAGTCGTGACAAAACAAACCACGCTATCCACTGGATAGTGATTTATCCGGTGGATAGGGTTATCCAGCCTTTGAACAACTGAGGCCTGGTGGATAACTTTATCCATCCTTAGCTTAAAACAACTAAGGCCAGGGCGTAATTGTCATAAGCATGTTATGCTACACTATTGACCATGTCGTTAACTCTTACTGCTATCTTTTCAATGATAAATGAAGGACTATCACCTCAACTGAACACGAAACATGTCTGCCCATTTTCATTTCCCAACGGGAACCCAATATACGCGGCAGAGACAAACATACCACGTGACTAATCTTCAAGCTGGCTTTGCTACCGTAAATTGAGACATTCAGCTACATAGAGCGAGGCAATGTTTGATCGAGTGTGGCTATCCATAATTGTTCAATTAAAACTCGTTTATTGGGAATTGAAGAAAGCTATAACCCTCAATGCTAGCAACTCACCTTTTCTTGTAAAGACAGTGATACCATATTTTCTCTGTCTTGCTCTTTCATGACTGGAGGTAAGATAGTGTCGGGCTCTTGTGAGGTCAGATCAAACTTTTTCTTTTCTTTTAAGCCTCTGATATTACCGAGTCCTAGAGCGGGTGGTCGACTCGTATCCGACGAACGCTATGTGGACTAATGGACAGGTTGTATGGAAAAGATCTCGGTTGGAGCTTTACACTCTCAACAACCAACCGCGGAATTGTGTGATATCTTATCGGCCTCTGAGGGACCCGTCTCTCGAGAAGTCGCGTCATATTGCTCAGCAGATTGCACCAAATGCATCTGCCATTGTTAGTTCAACCTTAAACAAATTTGTTTCAAACTCATCCAAAGTTCTTTTCACATTAAATGCGTGCACAAAATTTATGACATAACAGTCATAATTAGCATTAATTTGCGCGCGCCATGGAACATAATCGGACAGGAGAGTATAAGGAGTAAGATAATCGTAAGGTTATTTCGCAAGTTATATTTATGTCACTTTTGGTTTCAGAAATCTCAGAACGGTCTGGAAATAGCCGATCCTTTGAAGCAGATTTTGCTCAGGAGGACAACATAAGGTCCCTAAGCGGCTTTACACGCATTTTGCTGTCATCCAAGAAATCATCTACGCAACGCGCGTGTAGCATTATCCTCACAACAAATTGATTGGGAATACCGTTAAAATAAGGCTCAACTCTCTTAGATCGGATTATGATCGTTGCAACGATTTTCCGTGGCTGACAATTTACCGGGGTGTATTTCTTGGAACTCGAGACAGGAAGATGCCCACCCGCCCGTCTCACAGTTGTGGGCGATCTATCACTCCCATTCTTGTCTTTAAACACCAGTGTAATACCAAGTGAGCTTTTGCGCGAAAACTTCGTATCTTCACACGTGAAAATAACATACTATCTTCACACGTGAAGAGATCACCGTCGTTATGGTTCACAATAAATCGCACCTTTTTCACTGGTGTTTATATAATAAACAGAATATTGCATGCCCGCTTGTGGATATGAATTTTATCTTCTCGTGTTCAACTAGTCGACATCTTACTCGTTCGTTGCGCTCACTCGTGAGATATCGAGCTGAACCCTCGAAGATAAAATTCATATCCACGCGCGGGCATGTAATATCCTCTATATGTTGAATATGTTAAGGCTTTCGTGGTTTCCTTAGGCCTCGTTTACACGGGTCCGGACAAATTTTTGCACGGACGAATTTTGTTCCTGGACCGCCTGTTTACACGGATCCGTGCAAATTCTGTTGCAGTGGTGTTTACACGGATCCGTGCAAAGTTTAGACCAGTCGCGGCATTGGATTCCAGGCCATAACCGCGCTATCTGAGCAAAAAGTTGCACGGTTCAGGTGTTTACACGAGTCCGTACAAATATGGAACCGTGCCGGTCAAAAAGTTGACCTGCTTTTTTCAGGTCCCAAACTTGCACACTTACCCGTTCAAAAATTCGTCCAGTTCCGCCGGTCCCGTGTAAACGCAAGGTGGAACCGTGCAAGTTTTTGTCCGTGCAACGATTTGTCCGGACCCGTGTAAACGGGGCATTAATGTCAGACCAACCTAGAAAAATCTTCCATTATTCTGGAGAAAAACGACCCAAAAACCAGATCCTCTAGATGGTTACCGAATAGAGCTTTTCTTGGTAATTACCAGGGCCTGGACGGTTTTACTTTCTTAAAAAAGTTGGAAAAACGTTTTTTCATTGCCAGCCTGTAAAGACTCGGTGATTCGGCCAGCGACATGAATGGATGGAGTCGGATGGAACTTTTCAGCGATGTATTTTCTCAAACATCATACATGTGACATAAGGAGCAAGTCTCAGACGTCTTCTGCCTGAATATTTGAAATGAAACCCGTTATTACCCGTGATACGAAGCTTTGACGCCTCACTATAATACTTTTTGCCACGAAGCTCCACGACACGTATGTTTCCGTTTCCGTTTTTTTATTTTTGCTTTGCTCTAGTGCGTGTTTTTTTTATTTTTAGCATTTTTAATATTTTATTCTTTGTCTTCACCGTTTTTCTTTCTATTTTTAAACATACAAAAATAGTATCGTAAACGTAATAACCCTTCTGCTATTTGTAGTCGCGTATCGTAAATTGTCAGCCAGTTTTACTGCCTATATCTGTTAATTGTATCTTGTGCAAGTATTACAAGTTAACAAGAAAACTATAGTACTTTTTAAAAATATTACACTATCATTTCGAGATTTTCATCGATGCAAATATATATCCTTTGGGTTTTGATTTTTCGAAGTCAAACTCACAATAAATGTAAGTTATCTCGCCATGTCGGAGCACTCACCATTCTCGACTTGACAACAAAAGGTGCTTCAACAAAAACAAATACTTACAAAAAGATGGCAGGGTGGTATGGGGTATTTTATAGACTCTTGTCCAGACTTGTAAAGTTGATCCGAGTGAATTGAGATTTTGGTGACCTTTTGTCATGTCAACAAAGCCCTCTTTTAGCAAAGCCTTCTTTTTATATACTGTATTTGTGCATAAGCACTGTGATGAAGCACACATTTGTGCTTTGCGTAGACGAAGAACTTGACCCTCGCATCACATGTGAAAACTGATGCCTCTTCAGAGAAACCACTCTGTTTATGCAGTTAACTGGATCAAAACTACAGCACTTCCTTAACAAGATCCATAACATACTCCAAAAAACCGAACAAAATGTAGGTGAAAAATCCTTCTTTAATCACAGTCCTTACATTGTAAAAATCTGAACATGCTAATTTACTGTTACAGAGCTTTCATCAGTCTGATGCTGGGACAAGTAGAAATAACTTTCATAGCAGAATCTTATGATATGAATACAAAGAGGGAGACATGCCATAATGGCCACTCTACAATTTACAATCACAGATAAGATGAGTGGCACTCCTTTACACAAAAAATTGTAGACAACTTCAATAGGATCATTTAATCCTTGCCATCTGCCCACTCTGTCATCTCTTTGTGCCATTCTTCTTCCCATGGGAGCATATGAAGCAGCTAAAAATTGAAAAGAAAATGATTTGTACCCAAAACATGAACATCAAGTGTGAGGCATAAAAAGATGGTTTTCCAGACACAGGAAGGCCACATGTCATCAACATGAGCAGATCCAAAAGCCTCAGAGTGCAAACCCAAATTCTAAAGTTCACACAAGGCTCTTAGCTGGCCTGTAGAGCCTTGTACAGCTGTGGGGGTCCTTAGCCAAAATAATACTATAAACATACTGTTTTAAAGGGGCTACATCATACAATTGAGGCAAAGCACTAAACAACTGGTCACAGAGTTAACTTAAAAGCTATGTTCACACATGCTGATCAAGCATGGTACCAGAGTGTGATTCACACTGGGCACAGATGTGAATTTTCCAAGTATTCACACCAGAAATCCGGCACAGAGCTTGTACTCAAGCACTGCATGGTGCTATGGGACTTGGAGTACCCAATGTCTGAAAGCAACACTACTTTGTGCAAGTGCTCAGGTACCAGTGCTAATTATCGAATGAGAACACAGCCTTAACTGCAGTAGAACCCTGTCCTACAGTCACCTAATTATTATCAGGGTCTGGAAGGGTATACTTGAGATCCAGGATTTGACCAAAATATGGTGCGAGAATCGGGAAAATGATAAATATCTTGACGGGATCTGGGATTTGACTACTCCCCGGGAAGCACAAGATTTTTTCGCCTGTTTGTAGGGAATCCGGGAAGTCGTCACGACCCAAATAAACATTTTAGCTGGCCAAAGTCGCTGGTACCTCTTTTTAAACCAAACTATAGATCGTTTTCACTGTCACGCAATAAAAAATAAATCGAAAACTATCCAGTAAGAAAAATTAAGAAATTGTGATGTTATAGAAGATAGAAAAATAAGACACTTCTCCAAGTTTTCGGCCTGTGCGTTTCCCCAAACTTCAGATATTCGTCGAAATGTTTCGCAGAAATTTACAGAGCCCAGTATGAAAACGCCATATTGGTGTACCTCCGTGGTACACCAATATGGCGGCCGGAAAATAGTTTAAACACCTGGAACTTACTTTGGCTTTCTAGGCAACTGATTATCAGTACTGAAAAAAAAAACAAGCATTTACATAAACACTTTTCCTAATGCTCTAACTTCCAAAAGGGCTCAAAATCATGACATAAGTATATATTTCTCAACAAATTCGATCGTAGCCTTGTGTCACGCACTTCCATAACCCGGAAATTTTAAATGCTCTGGTTTCCCAACGAAGCACGCTATTGAGCTGTAAAATTGTAAACAGATATACATGCCCTGAATCTAGGTAAATTCAAAATATCAATCCAAGGAGCCAATCTACACCCTGCATTCATTATCTTTTGTAGAAATGACTTTTTAATGTATTTTCCTGAGAAAGAAAAGTGGGATTCAGGATAGCGATGAAAAAACTGTGCGGGATGCGGGATTCTCATGAAAAAGAAGTGGGAATGCGGGATCAGGACCCCCCTTCCAGAACCTCTATTATGGCAACATTTTTTTTTTGTCCCAGGGAAATGATTATACATTTTCTTGTAAGAAACCTCATTAATGCAGCCTCCACTTCAATATGGCTGACAATAACATTCTGAAATCCCATCTGGTAAAACCCTTTATAATTTTACCCAGATAATAAGGCCAATCAAACCAGTTATGTTCATATTTCCATTGTTAATATTATAAGTACTGAATGAAGTAATTATATCTGTATTCTGGATGCTTATTAATAAACAGTGGTTTAGAAGTGCAATTTGTGATATACAGTATCTGTTAAGGACGGTGCCTACTAAATACAAAGGTTTTTGGCGCCAAGTTAGGACCACGGGGAAAAAGTAGATATTTGCAAGGGCTATTGGAATCCACAAAGAAAGATAGGGGTAGCCACGCATTTTTTCGAGATAATTAGCCTTGAATCTCAACAAAAATGCTGACATCAGCATTTTTCTGAAAAAAGCGGGAAATGATATTTCTTCACAGATTTCCTTAGAATTCGCCTTTACATACAGAAAGGCAACCATATTTAAAAAGATCTTAAAACTACATGGCAAATGGTAACATTAAAATCATTTTTGTTACGTTTTAGTAACAAAATCGTTGCAAAATCGCTTTTAACGTCTCTGACAGCCTTCCTCTGGTTCAGCTAAAATACAGTCTAAATACCTTTTGCTCGCGACCAGAAACTAATCACATGTTGAATGGGCTTGCCGCTTCCATTTCGCAACAAAAAATGTAGGGGTAACCACGCGTTTTTTGAAGTCATTGATCTTTTTTGAAAACCTCTATGGTGCTTGTTACATTTTTTCCTGTCACCTCCCCAGTAAGTAAGATACTTGCATGTCTGCGCGCGCACTACGCCATCTGCAGGTACATGTTTGCAGTTTGATTTCAGTGTAATTTTCGAAAGATAATAGCTAGGTTTACAGCTGGAAAAAGTTAAAATTTATTTGTTAGCGATATGCTGCTATTCTAGTCTCCCTGGTTTAAGTACAGGTTCATTAAAATTGATTTCGTCACCGTAGGAAAATTTTGCTTTAATTTTAGTCGTGTGCTTGGTGGCGTAGTTGATTGCGTCAATGTCAACCCCAGCGTGTGCGCGCTTAAACCATGGCTTGCGTGATGCGCAGAATGTTTGCGCACTAACAAAAGTAGGCACCGTCCTTAAGAGGTTATTCACTTTAGACCAGCCATGAAATTTGACCCTACCCTATTAACATGACCACTTTATTAATACGACCAAATATTCATGGGGGGTTGGTGAATGTATATTATAACAGTTTTGAAGCAGGATCACAAGAAACACAGAAAAGTCCAAATGTAAAACTGGAGAAGACTGAAATGGATAAATTTACATGTACATTCAACTCAAGTTTGTCTCAATTTGGAAGCAATTGCAGAATACCCAGCCACTTTGTTTAAATGTGTGTCTGTGTGCTTTGAAGAAGGAGGTAATAACAATAGTTGTTATATAGCTCAAGGCTGCTGCCTAACAGGAGCCCAGCAGCCTGGGGCACCCAAGCAAGTCCTTTGGGCGCCTAAATTTTTGCAGCAGCTCCCAAAACATTACCTGTTGGGCTCCTAACTTTTTGGATCATGCCCTTCTGGGCTCCTTGAAATATTGTTAGGCAGCAGCCTTGTAGCTGACGTTTTTCCCGGCACGGCGTGCCCATCCATTGCAGTGGTTTCAAAACAAGCCGGCGACCGCCGGAGTTCCGCCGGCTACTTGATTGTATATCGCCGGCTACTCTAGTCATAACAGTCTACTTGTGACAAACAATCTCGGTGTTGCTTCTTATCCACAAATCTTTAAGACAGCATAGTAACTTCACACTCAATTTTGTAGCAATAATACATACGCAAAAGGATGTAAGTGTTGTTCAAAAAAACCTCAAATCACAATTTACCTCTGAAATAGATATTAGAACGTTGAAAATGGCATTTCCGAGCTTCTAGACTTCAAAATTTTTTGGGGGAGCATGCCCCAGAACCCCCTAGAATTGAGGGGGCAGAGGCCCCTTGATTATCACAGACGCCTACTTTTCCAGAGGTCGCCGCCTACTTCAAAGCATTTTGAAAACCCTGCATTGGCTAGTTCATGGTGACATGACATCTAAAAATGCAACTGTTTCCCGCAAAATGCCATGAGTAGGCAACATTGCGAAAACTATGACTTTAAATGGGAAACTGTTCACTGTTACCCGCGAAATGTTGACTGCTGTTGCACGTGATCAGAGGTGGCCTGATGTTATTGCTGGAATATCAGCGTGTTTTTTAAGAGTTGCTTCTGTTTTGTTTTGCTACATATCAAATCACTTAATGACTGGTCCCTTGGGGAACAGTGAATTTTGTCTCCCTCAAATCTCTACGTTTCCCTCAACTTCGTCTCAGGAAACATTGAGAATCTCAGGAAACAAAATTCACTGTTCCCCTTGGGGACCAGTCATGAAGTGTTAATTGCTGTTCTTATTCAATGAGATGCTAATACAGTGCAAGTGGGTCAGGTATTCTGCTGTCTCAATAGGCTACTTTCAATATATTAAAATTCAGCTTGATAGTGAGGGCTAGAGGACACAAAAAAAGAAATAAATAAACATGGTCATTCAATTTCCTTTGTTTGTGTCCTCTAGGCCTCGCTGCCAAGCTCAATTCTAAAATATTGAAAGTGGTCCATTTGTGTGAGAGTCATTACTACACTGTAATCCCTGGATGCTAATGACTGTATTTTATTTATAGTTCATTCCTGTCATGATTTATAGTCTTTTATTTGAAGCTTACAAATTTGTTTCTTTTACATTTTCTTTTTTTTTCTTCCTGCACAACTCGCCTCGACTAGCTTACGCTATATGCGAGTTGTACATGTTCTCAGTTTTAAGTGTTAATTATTAATAAAGTTTATTTGTTTGTATTTGTTTGTTAATGGTCAGAAATTCACTTCATTTGTCTGTGGCCATTATTTTGCCAATAAGACTTCCACTCTACCAATATGAAGCTTAGAAGTTGTAATAATTGACAAAAATAAACAGAATTACCTAAAATATTAAGACTTAACCACTTAAAATTCAGGCACCACAAAACAATATTATCCAAAAAGCCCTTTTCACAGATACAACCGTGGACAAATTGTGTTGGAAAATGGCAAAAACATGAGCTCATAACTGTAAAACCTATTGACTACCGGTAAGTGCCAGCACCCCCATTCCCCCTTTCAATGTTGGAAAGTAGTCAAATGCAAACTTGTGCTAGATCAAAGTGTTTTGTCAACATTGTACAGGGGTGGGCAGGGGCAAAATGCGAAAAAAAAAAAGGAAATTTCCAACCCTTGTGACCAAGGTTGTAGCTTTGCTCATTTGCATTACAATAAAATCTAGCATGTATGTGAGACAAATTCGGGCTATTTCGCAGTTTTAGCCCGAGATACCCTCGCATCTACGTTGGATTGCATTGTAATGCAAATTAGAAAAATTAACTGTAAAAAAGGGCTATTAGGAAGAGGATTACTCATAGACCCAAAAATTATAGCTAACGACAAGACAGACGGCCTCGGGTTGTTATGTTATGTGTCATTCCTTGCGGTGATGTAATGATGAGAGATGAACTAGAAGGATACGCGCGGAAATAAACTGTCAGCTTATTTTCCATTGGCGATTGCTTCACCTTGAATTGACCTTCTCGTTATGGAGGGCCAAATATGTGAACAATACCTTCAGTCAGCTTATATTTACATGTACCCCAACAATGGGACGTTTGCTCACAAACCCAACTAGCAAAAACAATTAGGGTATTGAAAATTATATAAATTAATTCATAAAGAATACTTACATGGGGAGGGGGAGGAATGTTTCTCTCCCATTTGCTGCCTTCTGGGCTATCAGGGTCTACAAGAGAGAAGCTTAAATTATGAAAGACTGTACACGAACTGAATTTGCTTTATTTCTTTCATTGCAACCTCGAACATTACTTTTAAACCTGATAACAGAAAGACAAACTTAAAGACACTTACGGGTGTAAGGAAAAGGATGCTTCATTTTCTCAAATTCAGCTTCTGCCGCCTCTAAAATCGAGTGTACCTTCTTTTGGTCTCTCTCGTGCTTGTTCTCATCGAATCTATCTCTTAATTTCATCGCTTCTCTCCTCCAAAGCTGTCTGTCTATACACCAAGAGAGCAAGTGTTTGAGGCTGTTTCTGTACAGCCGCATCACACGCTGTTGATGTGTGATTCCCTTTGCCAAGTGAGAGGCAACATACGCCCATCTTGGATATCGGCCGAACAAAAACTCTCCATCGTTCCCAGTGCTCTCTCCGCACAAATAATATAGGTATGCAATGAGTACAAAACGCTTTGAGTTCGACCAAAGACTATCGGGAAAAATGGAACAAGAGCGAATGGCTTGAAAATAGGGATCGATTTTGGCCATTTTAGTTATATATAAGTTATGGTTTTTGTTCTCCAGTCTTAAACTGGGTATGTTTTTTAGATGGAAGCTACTTTTTCATCATTATCGATAAGACCATCAACAAGCGCTCTTCATAAATTACGTTTAGGGTAACTGTGCAGGCCAGCCACAATGGTCATAATTAGAGAATCAAATCTTTGGTCAGGTATTAGATAGGGTAGAGAAAATCACAGATTTTCGTCATAAGTAGCATAAGGATTTTGGGGAAGCGGGGCACAAATCCCCACCCAATTTTTCTGGGAGTACCTCCCACACCCCCCTTCCCTCTCCCCCCCCCCCTCCCAGACTTAATAAACTTTGGTCAATAGATTGATGGGGCAATCTATTCCATATTGTTGTCAAAGTTAATAATTATCCAGTCCTAGCCTCATTTTACTTAAAACTTAAAAGAAAACATGTTTGGGCAAGTATATTCCACCTTGTCAAAATAATTTATCATACATTTCAATATCTCTGGTTTTTTTTTAACAATATACAGCACTGGCCAGGGGTCCAGAGTAAACAGGGGTCCCTGACCTGAAAATATAATTTTCTTCATGCACAACCTCTTCTATCTACCACAGTAATGCAATTATTCTTTTTGAACTTGTGTTGAACCAAAGCTTGGGTTCATTGCTGGCCCTTCTTTTTCTGGTCCCTGAGAAAATTCCTTTTTCAGTGTATGGTGGCTACTAAATACACAATGTAGGTGTCTCAAGTGGGTCTTGCCAGCAGATCTGCAATAATTACTGGTAAAGCATTCCTCCTATATGCTACATGCTTGTAAAAGTTTCAGGTGTCAGCTGTCTTCCTCTCCAAATATTTTTTAAACAATAAATTAATCATTTTGAACTGTTTGGGTTGTAACATCAACAAATGACACTCACATATGCTGTATAACTGAGTCCAAATAATTTTTAAGTGGCACTTTAATCACTGTACCCTTTATTTAAATATATATTAATATTTTACAATAATCACTCTTTACCGTAGTTTTCTATAAAAGCTATCAGCTATTATACTTTTTCAGAAAGCTCTACAGAACTTGCTTGCTCTGTTTGTCATTCACTGTTTTAAAAAATCACTCTACAACTGAAGTCAAATGTAGAAAGAGGCATGTACAATAGACTTGTAGCTTATCTTGTACTAAAAATAACTCACAACAATCTTGTACTGAAAATTCCTACATCAACTGCCAGCTAAACAAGGTAATAAAGGCTTCTGAGCACTATAAGTTACATTTTTGCAAGGATAAATTACAGTATTTATCAGGCTACCATTTCAGATTCACACAGATATTCCAAAATTAATATATTAAAACAAAATGTTATATACCAGTAATTAACTACCACTAGTGTCACACAGGAAGAGTATGGGTTCATGACACAGACTGCGTGGATCAAGAGTAGCAGGGTTTGGTTAAGACTCTGAGGATGGATCTTCTCCCAGGGTCAGAGTATAGTGGTTCCACACAAGAGATTTATTGCACAACTTCACCACTTATGAAGGATGACTGCAGTACGTTTTACACAATCTAATACTAAGAAAGTATTTGCACAAAAATTGAGGCATTCTGATTTGCTGTAACAGTATGTGTAAATTATGCTTTTTTATGCAAAAGTGATACTAATATCACCCATTAGGTCGCACAACAATAAAAAATGGCAACACTGAAATTATGAAATACTATTTAAGGCATTTAATCATGTTTCTTTTCTTAAATAAGTGGTTAAAATCCTACAAAGTGTACAAAGTAAAATAGTTAACAAGTCTCTAGGTTGCTACTCTAGCTGTCAAGGTCATAGGAAAACAGTTCAAAATGATTAATTTATTGTTTAAAAAATATTTGGAGAGGAAGACAGCTGACACCTGAAACTTTTACAAGCATGTAGCATATAGGAGGAATGCTTTACCAGTAATTATTGCAGATCTGCTGGCAAGACCCACTTGAGACACCTACATTGTGTATTTAGTAGCCACCATACACTGAAAAAGGAATTTTCTCAGGGACCAGAAAAAGAAGGGCCAGCAATGAACCCAAGCTTTGGTTCAACACAAGTTCAAAAGAAATAATTGCATTACTGTGGTAGATAGAAGAGGTTGTGCATGAAGAAAATTATATTTTCAGGTCAGGGACCCCTGTTTACTCTGGACCCCTGGCCAGTGCTGTATATTGTTAAAAAAAAACCAGAGATATTGAAATGTATGATAAATTATTTTGACAAGGTGGAATATACTTGCCCAAACATGTTTTCTTTTAAGTTTAAGTAAAATGAGGCTAGGACTGGATAATTATTAACTTTGACAACAATATGGAATAGATTGCCCCATCAATCTATTGACCAAAGTTTATTAAGTCTGGGAGGGGGGGGGGGAGAGGGAAGGGGGGTGTGGGAGGTACTCCCAGAAAAATTGGGTGGGGATTTGTGCCCCGCTTCCCAAAATCCTTATGCTACTTATGACGAAAATCTGTGATTTTCTCTACCCTATCTAATACCTGACCAAAGATTTGATTCTCTAATTATGACCATTGTGGCTGGCCTGCACAGTTACCCTAAACGTAATTTATGAAGAGCGCTTGTTGATGGTCTTATCGATAATGATGAAAAAGTAGCTTCATCTAAAAAACATACCCAGTTTAAGACTGGAGAACAAAAACCATAACTTATATATAACTAAAATGGCCAAAATCGATCCCTATTTTCAAGCCATTCGCTCTTGTTCCATTTTTCCCGATAGTCTTTGGTCGAACTCAAAGCGTTTTGTACTCATTGCATACCTATATTATTTGTGCGGAGAGAGCACTGGGAACGATGGAGAGTTTTTGTTCGGCCGATATCCAAGATGGCGTATGTTGCCTCTCACTTGGCAAAGGGAATCACACATCAACAGCGTGTGATGCGGCTGTACAGAAACAGCCTCAAACACTTGCTCTCTTGGTGTATAGACAGACAGCTTTGGAGGAGAGAAGCGATGAAATTAAGAGATAGATTCGATGAGAACAAGCACGAGAGAGACCAAAAGAAGGTACACTCGATTTTAGAGGCGGCAGAAGCTGAATTTGAGAAAATGAAGCATCCTTTTCCTTACACCCGTAAGTGTCTTTAAGTTTGTCTTTCTGTTATCAGGTTTAAAAGTAATGTTCGAGGTTGCAATGAAAGAAATAAAGCAAATTCAGTTCGTGTACAGTCTTTCATAATTTAAGCTTCTCTCTTGTAGACCCTGATAGCCCAGAAGGCAGCAAATGGGAGAGAAACATTCCTCCCCCTCCCCATGTAAGTATTCTTTATGAATTAATTTATATAATTTTCAATACCCTAATTGTTTTGCTAGTTGGGTTTGTGAGCAAACGTCCCATTGTTGGGGTACATGTAAATATAAGCTGACTGAAGGTATTGTTCACATATTTGGCCCTCCATAACGAGAAGGTCAATTCAAGGTGAAGCAATCGCCAATGGAAAATAAGCTGACAGTTTATTTCCGCGCGTATCCTTCTAGTTCATCTCTCATCATTACATCACCGCAAGGAATGACACATAACATAACAACCCGAGGCCGTCTGTCTTGTCGTTAGCTATAATTTTTGGGTCTATGAGTAATCCTCTTCCTAATAGCCCTTTTTTACAGTTAATTTTTCTAATTTGCATTACAATGCAATCCAACGTAGATGCGAGGGTATCTCGGGCTAAAACTGCGAAATAGCCCGAATTTGTCTCACATACATGCTAGATTTTATTGTAATGCAAATGAGCAAAGCTACAACCTTGGTCACAAGGGTTGGAAATTTCCTTTTTTTTTTTCGCATTTTGCCCCTGCCCACCCCTGTACAATGTTGACAAAACACTTTGATCTAGCACAAGTTTGCATTTGACTACTTTCCAACATTGAAAGGGGGAATGGGGGTGCTGGCACTTACCGGTAGTCAATAGGTTTTACAGTTATGAGCTCATGTTTTTGCCATTTTCCAACACAATTTGTCCACGGTTGTATCTGTGAAAAGGGCTTTTTGGATAATATTGTTTGTGGTGCCTGAATTTTAAGTGGTTAAGTCTTAATATTTTAGGTAATTCTGTTTATTTTTGTCAATTATTACAACTTCTAAGCTTCATATTGGTAGAGTGGAAGTCTTATTGGCAAAATAATGGCCACAGACAAATGAAGTGAATTTCTGACCATTAACAAACAAATACAAACAAATAAACTTTATTAATAATTAACACTTAAAACTGAGAACATGTACAACTCGCATATAGCGTAAGCTAGTCGAGGCGAGTTGTGCAGGAAGAAAAAAAAAGAAAATGTAAAAGAAACAAATTTGTAAGCTTCAAATAAAAGACTATAAATCATGACAGGAATGAACTATAAATAAAATACAGTCATTAGCATCCAGGGATTACAGTGTAGTAATGACTCTCACACAAATGGACCACTTTCAATATTTTAGAATTGAGCTTGGCAGCGAGGCCTAGAGGACACAAACAAAGGAAATTGAATGACCATGTTTATTTATTTCTTTTTTTGTGTCCTCTAGCCCTCACTATCAAGCTGAATTTTAATATATTGAAAGTAGCCTATTGAGACAGCAGAATACCTGACCCACTTGCACTGTATTAGCATCTCATTGAATAAGAACAGCAATTAACACTTCATGACTGGTCCCCAAGGGGAACAGTGAATTTTGTTTCCTGAGATTCTCAATGTTTCCTGAGACGAAGTTGAGGGAAACGTAGAGATTTGAGGGAGACAAAATTCACTGTTCCCCAAGGGACCAGTCATTAAGTGATTTGATATGTAGCAAAACAAAACAGAAGCAACTCTTAAAAAACACGCTGATATTCCAGCAATAACATCAGGCCACCTCTGATCACGTGCAACAGCAGTCAACATTTCGCGGGTAACAGTGAACAGTTTCCCATTTAAAGTCATAGTTTTCGCAATGTTGCCTACTCATGGCATTTTGCGGGAAACAGTTGCATTTTTAGATGTCATGTCACCATGAACTAGCCAATGCAGGGTTTTCAAAATGCTTTGAAGTAGGCGGCGACCTCTGGAAAAGTAGGCGTCTGTGATAATCAAGGGGCCTCTGCCCCCTCAATTCTAGGGGGTTCTGGGGCATGCTCCCCCAAAAAATTTTGAAGTCTAGAAGCTCGGAAATGCCATTTTCAACGTTCTAATATCTATTTCAGAGGTAAATTGTGATTTGAGGTTTTTTTGAACAACACTTACATCCTTTTGCGTATGTATTATTGCTACAAAATTGAGTGTGAAGTTACTATGCTGTCTTAAAGATTTGTGGATAAGAAGCAACACCGAGATTGTTTGTCACAAGTAGACTGTTATGACTAGAGTAGCCGGCGATATACAATCAAGTAGCCGGCGGAACTCCGGCGGTCGCCGGCTTGTTTTGAAACCACTGCAATGGATGGGCACGCCGTGCCGGGAAAAACGTCAGCTACAAGGCTGCTGCCTAACAATATTTCAAGGAGCCCAGAAGGGCATGATCCAAAAAGTTAGGAGCCCAACAGGTAATGTTTTGGGAGCTGCTGCAAAAATTTAGGCGCCCAAAGGACTTGCTTGGGTGCCCCAGGCTGCTGGGCTCCTGTTAGGCAGCAGCCTTGAGCTATATAACAACTATTGTTATTACCTCCTTCTTCAAAGCACACAGACACACATTTAAACAAAGTGGCTGGGTATTCTGCAATTGCTTCCAAATTGAGACAAACTTGAGTTGAATGTACATGTAAATTTATCCATTTCAGTCTTCTCCAGTTTTACATTTGGACTTTTCTGTGTTTCTTGTGATCCTGCTTCAAAACTGTTATAATATACATTCACCAACCCCCCATGAATATTTGGTCGTATTAATAAAGTGGTCATGTTAATAGGGTAGGGTCAAATTTCATGGCTGGTCTAAAGTGAATAACCTCTTAAGGACGGTGCCTACTTTTGTTAGTGCGCAAACATTCTGCGCATCACGCAAGCCATGGTTTAAGCGCGCACACGCTGGGGTTGACATTGACGCAATCAACTACGCCACCAAGCACACGACTAAAATTAAAGCAAAATTTTCCTACGGTGACGAAATCAATTTTAATGAACCTGTACTTAAACCAGGGAGACTAGAATAGCAGCATATCGCTAACAAATAAATTTTAACTTTTTCCAGCTGTAAACCTAGCTATTATCTTTCGAAAATTACACTGAAATCAAACTGCAAACATGTACCTGCAGATGGCGTAGTGCGCGCGCAGACATGCAAGTATCTTACTTACTGGGGAGGTGACAGGAAAAAATGTAACAAGCACCATAGAGGTTTTCAAAAAAGATCAATGACTTCAAAAAACGCGTGGTTACCCCTACATTTTTTGTTGCGAAATGGAAGCGGCAAGCCCATTCAACATGTGATTAGTTTCTGGTCGCGAGCAAAAGGTATTTAGACTGTATTTTAGCTGAACCAGAGGAAGGCTGTCAGAGACGTTAAAAGCGATTTTGCAACGATTTTGTTACTAAAACGTAACAAAAATGATTTTAATGTTACCATTTGCCATGTAGTTTTAAGATCTTTTTAAATATGGTTGCCTTTCTGTATGTAAAGGCGAATTCTAAGGAAATCTGTGAAGAAATATCATTTCCCGCTTTTTTCAGAAAAATGCTGATGTCAGCATTTTTGTTGAGATTCAAGGCTAATTATCTCGAAAAAATGCGTGGCTACCCCTATCTTTCTTTGTGGATTCCAATAGCCCTTGCAAATATCTACTTTTTCCCCGTGGTCCTAACTTGGCGCCAAAAACCTTTGTATTTAGTAGGCACCGTCCTTAACAGATACTGTATATCACAAATTGCACTTCTAAACCACTGTTTATTAATAAGCATCCAGAATACAGATATAATTACTTCATTCAGTACTTATAATATTAACAATGGAAATATGAACATAACTGGTTTGATTGGCCTTATTATCTGGGTAAAATTATAAAGGGTTTTACCAGATGGGATTTCAGAATGTTATTGTCAGCCATATTGAAGTGGAGGCTGCATTAATGAGGTTTCTTACAAGAAAATGTATAATCATTTCCCTGGGACAAAAAAAAAATGTTGCCATAATAGAGGTTCTGGAAGGGGGGTCCTGATCCCGCATTCCCACTTCTTTTTCATGAGAATCCCGCATCCCGCACAGTTTTTTCATCGCTATCCTGAATCCCACTTTTCTTTCTCAGGAAAATACATTAAAAAGTCATTTCTACAAAAGATAATGAATGCAGGGTGTAGATTGGCTCCTTGGATTGATATTTTGAATTTACCTAGATTCAGGGCATGTATATCTGTTTACAATTTTACAGCTCAATAGCGTGCTTCGTTGGGAAACCAGAGCATTTAAAATTTCCGGGTTATGGAAGTGCGTGACACAAGGCTACGATCGAATTTGTTGAGAAATATATACTTATGTCATGATTTTGAGCCCTTTTGGAAGTTAGAGCATTAGGAAAAGTGTTTATGTAAATGCTTGTTTTTTTTTTCAGTACTGATAATCAGTTGCCTAGAAAGCCAAAGTAAGTTCCAGGTGTTTAAACTATTTTCCGGCCGCCATATTGGTGTACCACGGAGGTACACCAATATGGCGTTTTCATACTGGGCTCTGTAAATTTCTGCGAAACATTTCGACGAATATCTGAAGTTTGGGGAAACGCACAGGCCGAAAACTTGGAGAAGTGTCTTATTTTTCTATCTTCTATAACATCACAATTTCTTAATTTTTCTTACTGGATAGTTTTCGATTTATTTTTTATTGCGTGACAGTGAAAACGATCTATAGTTTGGTTTAAAAAGAGGTACCAGCGACTTTGGCCAGCTAAAATGTTTATTTGGGTCGTGACGACTTCCCGGATTCCCTACAAACAGGCGAAAAAATCTTGTGCTTCCCGGGGAGTAGTCAAATCCCAGATCCCGTCAAGATATTTATCATTTTCCCGATTCTCGCACCATATTTTGGTCAAATCCTGGATCTCAAGTATACCCTTCCAGACCCTGATAATAATTAGGTGACTGTAGGACAGGGTTCTACTGCAGTTAAGGCTGTGTTCTCATTCGATAATTAGCACTGGTACCTGAGCACTTGCACAAAGTAGTGTTGCTTTCAGACATTGGGTACTCCAAGTCCCATAGCACCATGCAGTGCTTGAGTACAAGCTCTGTGCCGGATTTCTGGTGTGAATACTTGGAAAATTCACATCTGTGCCCAGTGTGAATCACACTCTGGTACCATGCTTGATCAGCATGTGTGAACATAGCTTTTAAGTTAACTCTGTGACCAGTTGTTTAGTGCTTTGCCTCAATTGTATGATGTAGCCCCTTTAAAACAGTATGTTTATAGTATTATTTTGGCTAAGGACCCCCACAGCTGTACAAGGCTCTACAGGCCAGCTAAGAGCCTTGTGTGAACTTTAGAATTTGGGTTTGCACTCTGAGGCTTTTGGATCTGCTCATGTTGATGACATGTGGCCTTCCTGTGTCTGGAAAACCATCTTTTTATGCCTCACACTTGATGTTCATGTTTTGGGTACAAATCATTTTCTTTTCAATTTTTAGCTGCTTCATATGCTCCCATGGGAAGAAGAATGGCACAAAGAGATGACAGAGTGGGCAGATGGCAAGGATTAAATGATCCTATTGAAGTTGTCTACAATTTTTTGTGTAAAGGAGTGCCACTCATCTTATCTGTGATTGTAAATTGTAGAGTGGCCATTATGGCATGTCTCCCTCTTTGTATTCATATCATAAGATTCTGCTATGAAAGTTATTTCTACTTGTCCCAGCATCAGACTGATGAAAGCTCTGTAACAGTAAATTAGCATGTTCAGATTTTTACAATGTAAGGACTGTGATTAAAGAAGGATTTTTCACCTACATTTTGTTCGGTTTTTTGGAGTATGTTATGGATCTTGTTAAGGAAGTGCTGTAGTTTTGATCCAGTTAACTGCATAAACAGAGTGGTTTCTCTGAAGAGGCATCAGTTTTCACATGTGATGCGAGGGTCAAGTTCTTCGTCTACGCAAAGCACAAATGTGTGCTTCATCACAGTGCTTATGCACAAATACAGTATATAAAAAGAAGGCTTTGCTAAAAGAGGGCTTTGTTGACATGACAAAAGGTCACCAAAATCTCAATTCACTCGGATCAACTTTACAAGTCTGGACAAGAGTCTATAAAATACCCCATACCACCCTGCCATCTTTTTGTAAGTATTTGTTTTTGTTGAAGCACCTTTTGTTGTCAAGTCGAGAATGGTGAGTGCTCCGACATGGCGAGATAACTTACATTTATTGTGAGTTTGACTTCGAAAAATCAAAACCCAAAGGATATATATTTGCATCGATGAAAATCTCGAAATGATAGTGTAATATTTTTAAAAAGTACTATAGTTTTCTTGTTAACTTGTAATACTTGCACAAGATACAATTAACAGATATAGGCAGTAAAACTGGCTGACAATTTACGATACGCGACTACAAATAGCAGAAGGGTTATTACGTTTACGATACTATTTTTGTATGTTTAAAAATAGAAAGAAAAACGGTGAAGACAAAGAATAAAATATTAAAAATGCTAAAAATAAAAAAAACACGCACTAGAGCAAAGCAAAAATAAAAAAACGGAAACGGAAACATACGTGTCGTGGAGCTTCGTGGCAAAAAGTATTATAGTGAGGCGTCAAAGCTTCGTATCACGGGTAATAACGGGTTTCATTTCAAATATTCAGGCAGAAGACGTCTGAGACTTGCTCCTTATGTCACATGTATGATGTTTGAGAAAATACATCGCTGAAAAGTTCCATCCGACTCCATCCATTCATGTCGCTGGCCGAATCACCGAGTCTTTACAGGCTGGCAATGAAAAAACGTTTTTCCAACTTTTTTAAGAAAGTAAAACCGTCCAGGCCCTGGTAATTACCAAGAAAAGCTCTATTCGGTAACCATCTAGAGGATCTGGTTTTTGGGTCGTTTTTCTCCAGAATAATGGAAGATTTTTCTAGGTTGGTCTGACATTAATGCCCCGTTTACACGGGTCCGGACAAATCGTTGCACGGACAAAAACTTGCACGGTTCCACCTTGCGTTTACACGGGACCGGCGGAACTGGACGAATTTTTGAACGGGTAAGTGTGCAAGTTTGGGACCTGAAAAAAGCAGGTCAACTTTTTGACCGGCACGGTTCCATATTTGTACGGACTCGTGTAAACACCTGAACCGTGCAACTTTTTGCTCAGATAGCGCGGTTATGGCCTGGAATCCAATGCCGCGACTGGTCTAAACTTTGCACGGATCCGTGTAAACACCACTGCAACAGAATTTGCACGGATCCGTGTAAACAGGCGGTCCAGGAACAAAATTCGTCCGTGCAAAAATTTGTCCGGACCCGTGTAAACGAGGCCTAAGGAAACCACGAAAGCCTTAACATATTCAACATATAGAGGATATTACATGCCCGCGCGTGGATATGAATTTTATCTTCGAGGGTTCAGCTCGATATCTCACGAGTGAGCGCAACGAACGAGTAAGATGTCGACTAGTTGAACACGAGAAGATAAAATTCATATCCACAAGCGGGCATGCAATATTCTGTTTATTATATAAACACCAGTGAAAAAGGTGCGATTTATTGTGAACCATAACGACGGTGATCTCTTCACGTGTGAAGATAGTATGTTATTTTCACGTGTGAAGATACGAAGTTTTCGCGCAAAGCTCACTTGGTATTACACTGGTGTTTAAAGACAAGAATGGGAGTGATAGATCGCCCACAACTGTGAGACGGGCGGGTGGGCATCTTCCTGTCTCGAGTTCCAAGAAATACACCCCGGTAAATTGTCAGCCACGGAAAATCGTTGCAACGATCATAATCCGATCTAAGAGAGTTGAGCCTTATTTTAACGGTATTCCCAATCAATTTGTTGTGAGGATAATGCTACACGCGCGTTGCGTAGATGATTTCTTGGATGACAGCAAAATGCGTGTAAAGCCGCTTAGGGACCTTATGTTGTCCTCCTGAGCAAAATCTGCTTCAAAGGATCGGCTATTTCCAGACCGTTCTGAGATTTCTGAAACCAAAAGTGACATAAATATAACTTGCGAAATAACCTTACGATTATCTTACTCCTTATACTCTCCTGTCCGATTATGTTCCATGGCGCGCGCAAATTAATGCTAATTATGACTGTTATGTCATAAATTTTGTGCACGCATTTAATGTGAAAAGAACTTTGGATGAGTTTGAAACAAATTTGTTTAAGGTTGAACTAACAATGGCAGATGCATTTGGTGCAATCTGCTGAGCAATATGACGCGACTTCTCGAGAGACGGGTCCCTCAGAGGCCGATAAGATATCACACAATTCCGCGGTTGGTTGTTGAGAGTGTAAAGCTCCAACCGAGATCTTTTCCATACAACCTGTCCATTAGTCCACATAGGCGTTCGTCGGATACGAGTCGACCACCCGCTCTAGGACTCGGTAATATCAGAGGCTTAAAAGAAAAGAAAAAGTTTGATCTGACCTCACAAGAGCCCGACACTATCTTACCTCCAGTCATGAAAGAGCAAGACAGAGAAAATATGGTATCACTGTCTTTACAAGAAAAGGTGAGTTGCTAGCATTGAGGGTTATAGCTTTCTTCAATTCCCAATAAACGAGTTTTAATTGAACAATTATGGATAGCCACACTCGATCAAACATTGCCTCGCTCTATGTAGCTGAATGTCTCAATTTACGGTAGCAAAGCCAGCTTGAAGATTAGTCACGTGGTATGTTTGTCTCTGCCGCGTATATTGGGTTCCCGTTGGGAAATGAAAATGGGCAGACATGTTTCGTGTTCAGTTGAGGTGATAGTCCTTCATTTATCATTGAAAAGATAGCAGTAAGAGTTAACGACATGGTCAATAGTGTAGCATAACATGCTTATGACAATTACGCCCTGGCCTTAGTTGTTTTAAGCTAAGGATGGATAAAGTTATCCACCAGGCCTCAGTTGTTCAAAGGCTGGATAACCCTATCCACCGGATAAATCACTATCCAGTGGATAGCGTGGTTTGTTTTGTCACGACTTATCCACTGGATAGCGATTTATCCGGTGGATATAGCGTTATCCAGCCTTTGAACAACTGGGGTCAGATAAATCACTCTCCAAGCCAGGGAAAAGGCCCTGGAAACGAAGTTGTGGATAGCGTGGTTTGTTTTGTTAATATTTATCCACTGGATAGCGATTTATACGGTGGATAGCGTTGTCCAACCTTTAAACAACTGGACCGTGGACACTATAGCCTCTGGGGGAACCCTCTGGAGTTTGTCGTGCTTGACCTGCGGGGTAGTCTGGCTTGTAAGATTCATCCCTGTTGCTAGGGTATGTCGTCCTAGTGACTACAGCCCCTGAGATTTATCGTTTTTGACCTGCGCGGCAGGTAAGTGAAAATCCTTGGGCATGCTTTCCAAGAAATCACAACCTCTGGGACTTATTGTCCTTGACCGGCGCTGCTGGCTTGTGAACCTAGGGAAAACCCCTAGGATTATGGGAAAAAAGATACGCAACCCCGACGGTATGCATCCGTTCCAATTTGTTTTCTCATTCTTGTTCATCTTGTTGTTCAAAAGGGTGCTCGTGAGGCTTCATTCGATGATGAGGAGTTAGTCCCTTTACCAAGCCACGAAAAAAATTCAGACCTCGTAAGATACCGAGCAGCTAGATATGAGCCTGAACCCGAAATATGGCAAAAAGTTGCGTGTGCCTGGGACCAATTCCAAACTAGACCCAATCAGTTTCATCAGTACGAGTCCGACAGCCTGTTTCCCGCCATTCCAACATCAACAGTTAGGTAGGAACGATAGTACCTTTCTGTTTGCATCTAAAGTATGAGTATTGGATTTTCTTCAACGAGCGATGCTACTTGATCAAATAATGGGGAGCCTTAGCAAATCACAACGACACCTCCAGGGAGAACAAAACGATTTTAAGCAGAACAATAGCTGTGCACGTACGTTATACAAGAATCTTTGTACATTTCTTTGCAGCCCTCTGCAAAACGACAACGTGAAATGACCAAGCTCTGTGTAGTCTGAAGAACGCGAAAGACGACGGCTAATTATTCCTATTACCATTTAGTGTTGAAAACTGTCACTGTATATTTAGCCTGAGTAGGATTTTAGAGCTGATTGCAATTGGCGTACTGAAGAGACCTTAGACAATAACTCTTATTCTTTGGTCATTTCAGCTTAAACAGGGATAATATACAAACTGCGGTTACAAACATGACAAAACAACGCATGTTGTAGAAAAGTTTGATTGTTGACTTCCTTTCGTATGCCTCAACATACATCCTCAGAAGTGATGGTTGGATATAATACGTTTTGTCATGTATATTATTTCTGTTTAGACCTAGACAATTGCGAATTTCGTTGGTGAAATATAAATTCATGTTTTGGACTAGGCGTCACCGTCCTCGGAGTCGATTGTCGTCTTTGCCTTAGCTGACTACATTGAAGAAAACATGTAACGTGTTTCTATCGAGTTTTAGTATAAATCTACCAGCGTTCTATCAAGAATGCTGTTCTCTGATTGGCTACGCTACCACAGGGAGTCCTCACATCCGTTTAGAATATGAATAAAAGATCACACCACCATTATCGCGCGTGTTTTGTGTTTTGTGGTGGCCATTTTGAATTTTTGTACGCGCACGCGGAAAACGCGGTGCGCTAGTGCGAGGTCTGGAACAGAGATTTTAGAAGTCTGGGACTAGCAGGCTCCGAGCGATTTCCGTAATTCTGGTTCCAGACCTCGCAATACAAGATCGCGCGCGCGTATTGAAAATTTAAAAAAAAACACAAAACACAATTTGATCTTTTACTCATATTCTTAACGGATGTGAGGGCTCCCTGTGCGCTACTCACTATCTATTCGGTGTTGGTATAAATCTACTAGCGTTCTATCACCAATGCCGTTCTCTGGTTGGCTACGCTACTCACTATCTCTTCTGTGATAGATAGTGAGTAGCGAAACAGTGTGCGCTTGTTAACAAAATGACGGCCGTTTCTCAGCGTTTTCGAAGTGTTGCGAAGAGGATTTAGATTAAGTTTTGAACGACTAGACTCGTAACGCGATAGAAATCTCGAGTTCATAATCTAATTGTTTATTAGCATAAATTTACCGTAGTCTATTGTGAATCCGTGAATTTGATTGGCTATATTACCGTTGACTATCTACTGATAGTCAACAGTTACGCATCAGTGCACATCACGCATCATGTTTGAACCTGATGTAACATAATAAAACAGTTCTTTTCTACGCGTTACTTGACATTTTTTCTTTTTATGCAATGAGACTACGGTAAATTTATACTAAAACAATTAGACTACTCGCCCTCGTTTTCTACGATCGATAGTCAACTCGGCTGCGCTTCGCTGACTATCTGCTCGTAGAAAACTCGGGCTCGTAGTCGAATTGTTAATTAGGGACTGGTCAAAAAGTATTGGGGGGGGGGGGGTGGGCCGGAGCAGAGAGGGGGGTGGGTCATCAGTTTTTGAACCCTTGGTAAGGGGTGGGTCATGCAATTTTCAGCTACCCACAGGGGTGGGTCATCC
>JAHPZR010048582.1:7500-15000 GCA_019787425.1 Platygyra sinensis | reverse complement strand
TGAAGCTGGTGGTTAAGTGGTTTTCCTTTAATTTTAGCCAATGATTTATTGCTCGACGTTTAGGTGTCGTCATAAGGCCCTTGTCAGTAGAGTTTGTAAATGAAGGAAGACTTTCTTTTGTGTCTGTCAACGCGCTCCTACAGCTGCCCAAGAGTACACCCTACATATCCTGCATCACCAACAGCACGAACATGGTCAGATACCACTGGGACTTTACTACGCCTTTCAGTAACATGCGGTTTGTAAAATCCAAAGCTCACCCGACAAATGCGTTTTCGCTACTGTCAATCAAATGTTCGGCGGCTACTTCCAGCTTCCGACTATGTTGTCTGCGCTGTGCTTAATGATTTGATTTGTTTACAGCGCGCTTGTCAACAGTCGGAAACTGAGAGGAGCCGCCTAACATTTGATTGACGGTAGCGAAAAACGATTTGTCGGTTGAGCTTTGAATTTAGAGTCCGCATGTTGCTGTTTTACGTGCTTGCGACATGTACCAGGAAATTTGAATGCCTCATTAAAGAAAAGCTTTTCATAAGGAAACTCGAACTAGAACCAAACATGTAAACTGAAAACTGACGCAATTGATAGTTTAGAAATCTATTTAGTATATAAATTTTAGCTCTGGCCAACCTGAATATTCCCTTTGTGATATTAGCCTTTATAAAAGCGTGCGTCACCGAAGCACCGACACCCTTGACTCGATTTAAAGCACATCTATTCCATAGTTATAGTAGTTTTTTTCATGCATTTTCTTGTCAAATGTGCTTTTAAGTATCAAGCGTAAAAATGAAGCAGTTATTGTCGTTGTTGTTGAGGCGATAAATAGCAGTAGCAACAAAGATCAATAAATTTTCCTTTATTTTTGCTTGTCTTTGCTTCAGAAAATCTCTTTTGATTAAAAATTCGCCCCATTTGTGGTAAAATGAATTCCAGAATCTAGGACACTTTTGCTTGTGGATATAGGCTTTACAATCCGGAATCCAGCTTTAGATAAAGGAATCCAAATTACTGAAATCCTCAAAAATGCAACGAGAACGATCCTATTGCTTATGGGCCGATGTGTTGAAAGGATTTGAGTTAAGAGGGTCTCCAAATTTGTAAACTGGAATGATCTTTCAGAAAAAGCGACCTGTAGTTACTTAGGATCTTCAGGACTTCGATCTACAGCTCTTGAAAACTATATCAGGAAACAAACAACACAATCGATCTATTGTTTTAAATGAGGATCTGCGGAAAAGAATGTCTATTTTAATAAGTAAGGAACTGAAGAAAGTCTTGAATCGTTTTTTCAAAAACTCATTAATAATTCATAAGCACATGACCCTATCAGAGAAGTCAAATTGATCACGTGCATGAACCTTTATACCTGGTAAAACATGGTCATTCTGAAAAGCCAGGGAAGGGACTTGATTTCAGTCCCAGGGAAAAGTGGGGTTGAATGCCTAAACAATACAATTATCGCTGAATTTTTAATGAGAACGACTACCATGATCTTTATATAAAGATCACACGTAATCTTTATATAAAGATCTCAATTAATTACATTAAAAATTCATGTATAATGATAATCACACATTAACAACCAACATAACAGGCGTACAAATAGTTCACCCCGCGTTCACAATATTTATTTCCTTTCCCTGGATAATATTTTACAATACAAAGATACACATGGTTTTACTTTGTTGCAAAATTAAACGTGCAGTTGTGAAACACTGACTTAGACATCTCTATATGAAATACTTCACTGGGCATTGGCATGTTACATAATTCTTCATCCCTAACTTCGTAATTCAAATCTAAGTCGGGAACATCCACTACATCCACTACATCACGAGGTGGCCCCAATAAATCGCTCACATTCCGTTCTTGCTCAACACTTTTCTTTTGGTATCGAAACAGACCATTAGAACGGTGTCCAGTGCGCTTGTCAACCAAAGATTCAAAGACTCCGGTGTCATATTGACAATGTTCGTGTCCAAAGCTTGAACTTTATCGAGTTCCACGTGGAAGCCTGCTTCTTCCTTGCTTGGGTCTTTATTCTTTCTTGAAGCTTGCCACTCGACAAAAATTTTCAACGACCATTTAGTTACATATCGTGTGGATCTAGGAACAGATTTTTCTAGAAATTTTCTTTCTTCCTCCTCACTTTTAGAATTTCTAAAAGCTCTTTTGGAGGCATTACAAATGACCACGACTCTTCTAAGGAAATAATGAGGACTGAGGCAAAAAGCTTCGACTCAAAAAGCTCTCGACAAAAACAACAGAATTTTTGTCGATTGAAATGCACGCGTTTTCTCGGGTTTTTGAAGCCGCACAACAATTCGCATGCACGTGTTTTCTCGGGTTTTTGAAACAGTAGAAAAATTCGCGTGCACGTGTTTTCTCGGGTTTTTGAAACAGTAGAAAAATTCGCAGGTAGGTGTTGTCGCGGGTTTTTGAAGCCGTTCAAAACACTCGCAGCACGTGTTTTATCGGGTTTAAAAACACTCGGCTACGCCTCGTGTTTTTAAACCCGATAAAACACTGCTGCTCGTGTTTTAAACAGTACGTAAAGTCGCAACTTTAATTTCCTCACTCGTCAACATCCTAATGGTTAATGGACTGTAATAGCTAGGTTAATGGGTGAGTGGACTGTCTTTTCATTTTAGCTGTTTCTTCATTTCCAGTTCCGTCAGCCTGCTAAGTGGGAGCCCCGCTTCTGTTTGTTTAGCAAGACCAAATGCGACACCGCTTAACTCTGCATGCAAATAATCACTTATATTCTATATTTACAATTATATCGCATTAAATGTAAGCAAGGCCGGAGTATTGAAAGATTGCACGCGATGGTCTATTGCTACCTTTAAATTATTTCTCTCTGAATTAAAAGTTCATTGAAATGTTATAAATATCGAACATCCTAATCGAAGCAGGCAAGTCAGTAAAACCGTCAAAAGTATTGATTATCATTGACTTCCCGTTTGATATGTAGCCCGACACTCTGAAACAGTCGGATACTGAGCAATTATGAATATATAATTAGGCAAGTGGATTAAAAACTCTACTAAAATGCTAAGTTACGAGACATAAAAGCAAAATACAAAGTTTAACACTAACAATATATTCCTGATTACACTACACTATCACTAACAATCCATCTTACATTACAATATTTTGTATTTACATTACATTTTAACAACTAAGCTGAAACTAACTAAATTGAAAATTCGCCCATTTCACCCTCAAAAATTCCATCTTTTTATTGAGGCATCCAATATAATTTTCTGTTTCATTTTAATTAAAATTTTAGCTTTAAAACCATTGATGTTTGGATGAATCTGGTTTCTTATACAATCCCACAAATAGATTCTTGCAACAAGAAGAAAATAGTTAAGCAAGGGGCAAGATCTTGAAAGCACACCAACTATAACGTCTTGCTGAGTAAGATTAATTGTCTTTTGAGTACCAGAGAACCAAAACAATTCAAAATCTCCCCAGAAAGCTTTAGAATAGGAGCAACTATATAAGAGATGATTCAACTTTTCTGGATACGATTTGCAGAAAGTACATAGGTCATGTTGGCTATAACCTATTTTATAAAGTTTGGAATTTGTATACAAGATAGAGTTAAGTAGTTTGTATTGAAATGCTCTCACATAAGGTTCTAGAGTAACTTTATGAGGAAGTATGAATAACTGTTTTAATTGATCAAGCGAAAAGTTAAACTCCTTTTGTAATTTACTAGCTGCACTTGGTAATTGTGCCTTTTTGCTTATCAAAAATGAATAATATTGTTTTGATTTCTTTCCATTACATCAAAAACCTGATTATACGGGGGGTGATAACTCTAACAAACGCTGTTTCGGGACAAAGCCAAAATTGTTCCGGGAATCTGAAGATTTCTGCGGGAATCGGGACACTTAGAAATTTTTCCGGGAAACGCGCTATAATTCCGGGACATTGCAGAAAAAAATCGCGACATAAGAGGAAATTTTATTTGACATTTCCCAAAAATTTATCAATAGCCAAGATGGGGGACGTAGTTGATGGAGTGGCAGTGATTATATTATTTCTTAGATAGTTTGGTACCGGAATAGCGAAGCCCAGTCCATACTAAAAAAATTGTTTTTCGAATCTTTTTCCCGATTACATCAGGACTCAGTATTGTTCAAGTTAAATAACAGATCACTTACACAAAAAAAACACAGTCGGAGTCGAAATAATTTTTATAAAAGACCGGAGAGCCATTCACGCGAATTTCTTTATAGTTCCAAATTATACTGTTCCAGTCCTTATTTGAGGGGAAGTCTTTACGAAAATCAGACCACCACTGCAAAAGTTCAGTATAGAATTGAGAATGGATTGAGAAGTCTTTAAACAGGTTGGAAGAGTGTCAGTTTTAACGTAGTCGTCAATCTTGTCGATGTAGGTTTTATCAGTCCTCCGCAGCAATGATGGTAATTTAGTGGGAAAGTGCTTCCTACGGTTTTTATGTTAGCTATCTCGTATAATTAAATTCTTAGCATTTTAGTAGAGTTTTTAATCCACTTGCCTAATTATATATTCATAATTGCTCAGTATCCGACTGTTTCAGAGTGTCGGGCTACATATCAAACGGGAAGTCAATGATAATCAATACTTTTGACGGTTTTACTGACTTGCCTGCTTCGATTAGGATGTTCGATATTTATAACATTTCAATGAACTTTTAATTCAGAGAGAAATAATTTAAAGGTAGCAATAGACCATCGCGTGCAATCTTTCAATACTCCGGCCTTGCTTACATTTAATGCGATATAATTGTAAATATAGAATATAAGTGATTATTTGCATGCAGAGTTAAGCGGTGTCGCATTTGGTCTTGCTAAACAAACAGAAGCGGGGCTCCCACTTAGCAGGCTGACGGAACTGGAAATGAAGAAACAGCTAAAATGAAAAGACAGTCCACTCACCCATTAACCTAGCTATTACAGTCCATTAACCATTAGGATGTTGACGAGTGAGGAAATTAAAGTTGCGACTTTACGTACTGTTTAAAACACGAGCAGCAGTGTTTTATCGGGTTTAAAAACACGAGGCGTAGCCGAGTGTTTTTAAACCCGATAAAACACGTGCTGCGAGTGTTTTGAACGGCTTCAAAAACCCGCGACAACACCTACCTGCGAATTTTTCTACTGTTTCAAAAACCCGAGAAAACACGTGCACGCGAATTTTTCTACTGTTTCAAAAACCCGAGAAAACACGTGCATGCGAATTGTTGTGCGGCTTCAAAAACCCGAGAAAACGCGTGCATTTCAATCGACAAAAATTCTGTTGTTTTTGTCGAGAGCTTTTTGAGTCGAAGCTTTTTGCCTCAGTCCTCATTATTTCCTTAGAAGAGTCGTGGTCATTTGTAATGCCTCCAAAAGAGCTTTTAGAAATTCTAAAAGTGAGGAGGAAGAAAGAAAATTTCTAGAAAAATCTGTTCCTAGATCCACACGATATGTAACTAAATGGTCGTTGAAAATTTTTGTCGAGTGGCAAGCTTCAAGAAAGAATAAAGACCCAAGCAAGGAAGAAGCAGGCTTCCACGTGGAACTCGATAAAGTTCAAGCTTTGGACACGAACATTGTCAATATGACACCGGAGTCTTTGAATCTTTGGTTGACAAGCGCACTGGACACCGTTCTAATGGTCTGTTTCGATACCAAAAGAAAAGTGTTGAGCAAGAACGGAATGTGAGCGATTTATTGGGGCCACCTCGTGATGTAGTGGATGTAGTGGATGTTCCCGACTTAGATTTGAATTACGAAGTTAGGGATGAAGAATTATGTAACATGCCAATGCCCAGTGAAGTATTTCATATAGAGATGTCTAAGTCAGTGTTTCACAACTGCACGTTTAATTTTGCAACAAAGTAAAACCATGTGTATCTTTGTATTGTAAAATATTATCCAGGGAAAGGAAATAAATATTGTGAACGCGGGGTGAACTATTTGTACGCCTGTTATGTTGGTTGTTAATGTGTGATTATCATTATACATGAATTTTTAATGTAATTAATTGAGATCTTTATATAAAGATTACGTGTGATCTTTATATAAAGATCATGGTAGTCGTTCTCATTAAAAATTCAGCGATAATTGTATTGTTTAGGCATTCAACCCCACTTTTCCCTGGGACTGAAATCAAGTCCCTTCCCTGGCTTTTCAGAATGACCATGTTTTACCAGGTATAAAGGTTCATGCACGTGATCAATTTGACTTCTCTGATAGGGTCATGTGCTTATGAATTATTAATGAGTTTTTGAAAAAACGATTCAAGACTTTCTTCAGTTCCTTACTTATTAAAATAGACATTCTTTTCCGCAGATCCTCATTTAAAACAATAGATCGATTGTGTTGTTTGTTTCCTGATATAGTTTTCAAGAGCTGTAGATCGAAGTCCTGAAGATCCTAAGTAACTACAGGTCGCTTTTTCTGAAAGATCATTCCAGTTTACAAATTTGGAGACCCTCTTAACTCAAATCCTTTCAACACATCGGCCCATAAGCAATAGGATCGTTCTCGTTGCATTTTTGAGGATTTCAGTAATTTGGATTCCTTTATCTAAAGCTGGATTCCGGATTGTAAAGCCTATATCCACAAGCAAAAGTGTCCTAGATTCTGGAATTCATTTTACCACAAATGGGGCGAATTTTTAATCAAAAGAGATTTTCTGAAGCAAAGACAAGCAAAAATAAAGGAAAATTTATTGATCTTTGTTGCTACTGCTATTTATCGCCTCAACAACAACGACAATAACTGCTTCATTTTTACGCTTGATACTTAAAAGCACATTTGACAAGAAAATGCATGAAAAAAACTACTATAACTATGGAATAGATGTGCTTTAAATCGAGTCAAGGGTGTCGGTGCTTCGGTGACGCACGCTTTTATAAAGGCTAATATCACAAAGGGAATATTCAGGTTGGCCAGAGCTAAAATTTATATACTAAATAGATTTCTAAACTATCAATTGCGTCAGTTTTCAGTTTACATGTTTGGTTCTAGTTCGAGTTTCCTTATGAAAAGCTTTTCTTTAATGAGGCATTCAAATTTCCTGGTACATGTCGCAAGCACGTAAAACAGCAACATGCGGACTCTAAATTCAAAGCTCAACCGACAAATCGTTTTTCGCTACCGTCAATCAAATGTTAGGCGGCTCCTCTCAGTTTCCGACTGTTGACAAGCGCGCTGTAAACAAATCAAATCATTAAGCACAGCGCAGACAACATAGTCGGAAGCTGGAAGTAGCCGCCGAACATTTGATTGACAGTAGCGAAAACGCATTTGTCGGGTGAGCTTTGGATTTTACAAACCGCATGTTACTGAAAGGCGTAGTAAAGTCCCAGTGGTATCTGACCATGTTCGTGCTGTTGGTGATGCAGGATATGTAGGGTGTACTCTTGGGCAGCTGTAGGAGCGCGTTGACAGACACAAAAGAAAGTCTTCCTTCATTTACAAACTCTACTGACAAGGGCCTTATGACGACACCTAA
>JAHPZR010048580.1:0-2500 GCA_019787425.1 Platygyra sinensis | reverse complement strand
CATGGAATATGTGGAATGAACGTGGATAATTTAAGAAACTGGCCTCATTTTCCTTACTTTCCAGACAAGCGTTCTTTTGTTTCGGAATTTCGAAAAACCCAAGTTTTGAATATGAAAGACAACGGAGAAAGGATTTTTGGATTTGTTCATCCGCAGGTAAGCGGCATGTATACCCCTATTCGAGTGATAGAAGTTTATGCCAGCGTACTCGTTCGATTCTTACCAATGTTAGCTAATGTTGTGTTTATGTTTTTAGAAGTCTGACCACCAGTAGGCCACAGGGTAGGCCATGGCCTACCCCACGTTTTGCCCACACCCCTGTGGGAATGTTTGATGACTTTAATGTTTGTCTCAATTTGATTCTTTTACAACTTCTTTGCATTTTTGTGTTACCAAGATATAATGAAAATTATGTTTCTACGTTTGATTAAAGGGAAGCACGGGTTTGGGAAAAACAAATTGCGGCTTAATCTAGTTAAGGACGAGCACAAGTTTGGAACGCAATCCACTCAGCAATCTGTTTCTGTATAATACTCGTCGTAAAAAGCGATAAAAGAACTGAGCAGAATGTGTCACATGACCTAGAGTTTGCGTGATATACATTGAAAGCACATGCTTCAAAAAAACTCTCAATTTTACATAAGAAAAGATGACAGGCTGAAGGTCGCGTGTGAACCATGTGAATGATAACGAGGAGAGATTTGTGCCAAAATTACAAATCGCTAGAGTACTTTAATTTTTAGTGTTGGCAATAAATTGCACGGGACAACTGCTTCAATTGCCGGTGAATCGTTTATCACTTAAGGTTTGTTGTCAGCAGTAACAATTGAGGTTAAATTCTAACGATTTGTATTTTAGGCACAAATGTCTCCACAAATGGCAAAACGTTGCTACAGCCTCTCAGTTGTAAAATATCATGCGAATTAAGCCGCAATTCCGCGCATAGCTCTGGCTATTGGCTTCACCTACCTCGAACGTAAACAGTTCATCAGCTTGTCTACAACAGATTCCACTCTGACCTTTTCAACAATAGTATTAGGTTTCTTCCAATCATGTTTCCAAGATATATTCTTATACATGTCGGTATCATCTGGTGGGAATACTCGTGACACATGTGTTCGCCAAACGCCCTGGAATCGATTGAGCTTTCCACGCACTAAAAAGCTCGGGTTGTATGAACAAGTTGGAATAAGGTGAATGTATTCTAGCCTCCTTATGAACGGCAGACGATGAAAATAATATAAATGTCTCTTACTTTGAAGCGTAATCTTGGATTGTTTACCCGCGTGTGGGGGAATTGAGTCGCGAATTTCATTCTGGTAAAAACTTGACAAATACTTCGAGGAAATAATTTCAAACGTCGAATCCCCGTGACACCAAAATACAGCAACATGAGCGGCGCCAGAACCTTGTTTACTCAAAGACTCGATGTAATATTTCTTGTCGGCTTGAAGAAGAATTTCTTTGGAGATTTGCTCAGGATATTTCTTGTAGTCTCCTTCTTTAGTCCAAGCCGATCTATGAGGTGAATAAACCCGCGCGATCATCTCGCTTGAAGCGGGATCTTCATTCTTACTCAGCCACAACTCTGATGTATCATCTGAAGTGATGGCAAACTTATACATGCCGCTTACCTGCGGATGAACAAATCCAAAAATCCTTTCTCCGTTGTCTTTCATATTCAAAACTTGGGTTTTTCGAAATTCCGAAACAAAAGAACGCTTGTCTGGAAAGTAAGGAAAATGAGGCCAGTTTCTTAAATTATCCACGTTCATTCCACATATTCCATGCCACAGGTGAACATTCAAACTTCCGGTGGATTTCGCGTAATCGTGTTCCACTGCTATTGATGTCACGATCGCTTCTGTTTGTGGTTCTAAACATCGTCCAAATATCAGAAGGTATCCTAAGAAGGGTACGCTTGCAAAAACGACACCAAAGGTAAAACGACGCTTGATAAAGAATCTCCTTGCGACACTAACCGGAATTCGCGGCAAATCCATTCTTCACAGTACGAATGCGTTTTGTAATCGACAATAAGAAGCTAAGTACTCTTCTTGTGCAGCTATTTCTTTGCGTTTAAATTTATATTCCCTGCTCCATCACGCGGCACAGATGGCCACATATATTTTCCAGAGCCTTCGTTAGCCTTGACCAGCGGAACGGGAAAACGAAGACGTCTTGAATACTAACAAATTGGCGTCAGTTTTTAAAGTGCACCTAACACCAAAACACTTTTTTCGCTAAAATAATAAAGCTTATTTTGTGGAGTAATTTGGCGCAAAAATTTTTTGATTTGGTTAAATCCTCGAGTTTTTATGCCCCGTCAAAGTACGTCCAAATGCCGCCATTTTGGTTCGGGACCGAGTTTAAGATTCGGGACCGGTCGAGGGCCGGATGTGACGTCAAATCCAGAACACGATGATACTGTAGTTCGCATATTTAGGAAAGGCTGAGAAAGTAGTTCGAAAAATTACCAGCCAGGAGCATTGTAAGGGGG
>JAHPZR010048579.1:0-30117 GCA_019787425.1 Platygyra sinensis | reverse complement strand
CATCAAATTTGTCAGGTTCAATTATCTCCTTGACAGAGTATGTAACAGGTTAAGTCACCAAGGGGCGGAAATGGTAACACTGAAAAACCAATGTCTACAAGGCCTCCCCAGCGTCCCCTACTCGCTTCGCTCCGCGGAGGCACTGATCGCTCCGACTCCCACTCGCTCAACGAATTTTCTTTTTTTCCCCCGAACCCGCCTGGGAGCCTGTTCGCAGGCTACGGTGGCCCACAAGTGCATTCCGAATTCCCAAAACTACACTCCCATATTCTAAACCTCACTTCCGACTTCAAAAAAAAAAACTCACTCGCGAAATTCTAAACAACTCACTCCGAATTCTAAAAAACTCACTCCGAATTCTGAAAACTCACTACCCCCGCCAATTCAAAAAACCTCACTCCGGAATTCTAAAAGCTCACTCCGAAATCAAAAAAACTCACTCCGAATTCTAAAAACTCACATCCGAATTCAAAAAACTCACATCCGAATTCTAAAAATTCACAATCCGAAGTCTAAAAAACCACACTCCGAATTCTAAAGCTTACCCGCTCCTTCAGCAGGTACTGGGCCGGAGTTTTCGAAATGTACCATGGGATACTATATACCATTTAAGATGGCGGCCGGCACACACTTCGATACCGTCACTAAAATGTGAAGTTTGTACCGCAAACAGTGACGCTTTACAGTAAATTTGGTACTACCTGGGTGTGCAAAACTTGCTGCAGAAACACAACGCCCTTAAATATTTATTCTCAACGAAGGATACAAACATGATGTTATTCTGTGCTTTTTGCCCAAATATCACAAAAATAGAAATGAGGCCTGCGAACGTCTTAAGGAGAAGATTTATTAGTCACTTGGCCTTCGACGACGTAAACTGTTGGATTCCAACACCCAGGATGTTCCGAGCGTAGAATACGGGAGGAGTTAGATGGGCCTGGCTGGTTGATCAGGCTACAGGAACGTGTGGCATACTTTGCGCCGTGAGGGTTATCAGGTGTCAAGGCAAGCAGGAGCGACGTGCTTACAAGAAATGGACCCCGAGGGGTGCTTCGTCCGAACAAGATGGCGGGAGGGCAACTACCCAAGATCGCGCATTTCCAGATTAGCTCGACATCGCAGTCCCCTTGCGGACTTTATTCGGATTCGGAGTGTGCGTGAGTTTTTAGAATTCGGAGTGAAGGTAGTTTAGAAATTCGGAGTGAGGTTTTGAATTCGGAGAGAGTTTTGTTAGAATTAGGAGTAAGTTTTTGTAGAATTCGGAGTTGAGTTTTTAGAAGTCTGGGCAGGGAGTTCTAGAATTCGGAGGTGAGTTTTTTTTTGAATTCGGAGTAAGTTTTTAGAATTCGGAGGGAGGTTTTTGCATTCGGGATGAGTTTTCCTCCAGACAAATTCGGAGTGAGTTTTTTTTAGAATTCGGGAGTGAGTTTTTTCGAAATTCGGAGTGAGGTTTAGAATTTGGGAGTGTAGTTTTGGAATTCCCGGAGTGCACTTGGTGGGCCACCGGAGGGAAAACCCGCCACCCCCCCCCACGCCCGGGGAGAACGTGGGGCATTTAGAACAGCTGAAGGAAAAAAAAGGAAGGAAAAGCCCCACCTTAGGCGAGAATTCTTAGGTTTGGGATTTTTCAAAGATTAGTTAACATTTAATAACAAAGTCCTACTTGTTCTGAAACAACCGGCTTTGTGAAAACCACTGGTGATAAAATTTCTGCCTAAAAGGGACAACACAAGCGCATAAAAATGACAAAGAAAGTAGTTTAAGGTGGGTTGTTCTCAGTATTTGCATTGACCCCATCCCTACTCAGTGCGCGGACAATTTGTGCGCGCATAAGCGACGCACAAATTGACCGCGCACTGAGTAGGGATGGGGTCAATGCAAATACTGAGAACAACCCACCTTAAACTACTTTCTTTGTCATTTTAATGCGCTTGTGTTGTCCCTTTTAGGCAGAAATTTTATCACCAGTGGTTTTCACAAAGCCGGTTGTTTCAGAACAAGTAGGACTTTGTTATTAAATGTTAACTAATCTTTGAAAAATCCAAACCTAAGAATTCTCTCCTTAAGGTGGGGCTTTTCTTCCTTTTTTTTCCTTCAGCTGTCTAATGCCCCACGTCTCCCCGGGGTGGGGGGGGGGCGGGTTTCCTACGGTGGCCCACAAGTGCACTCCGAATTCCAAACTACACTCCCAAATTCTAAACCTCACTCCGAATTCAAAAAACTCACTCCGAATTCTAAAAACTCACTCGAATTCTGGAAAACTCATTCCGAATTCAAAAACCTCACTCGGAATTCTAAAAACTTACTCCGAATTCAAAAAAACTCACTCCGAATTCTAAAACTCACTCCAGAGTTCTAAAAACTCACTCCGAATTCTAAAAACTTACTCCTAATTCTAAAACTCTCTCCGAATTCAAAAACCTCACTCCGAATTCTAAAACCTCACTCCGAATTCTAAAAACTCACGCACACTCCGAATCCGAATAAAGTCGCAAGGGGACTGGATCGAGCTATCTGGAAATGCATCTTGGGTAGTTGCCCTCCCGCCATCTTGTTCGACGAAGCACCCCTCGGGGTCCATTTCTTGTAAGCACGTCGCTCCTGCTTGCCTTGACACCTGATAACCCTCACGGCGCAAAGTATGCCACACGTTCCTGTAGCCTGATAACAGCCAGGCCATCTAACTCCTCCGTATTCTAGCTCGGAACATCCTGGTTGTGGAATCCAACGTTTACGTCGTCGAAGGCCAAGTGATTAAATCTCTCCTTGAGCGTTCGCAGGCTCATTTCTATTTTTGTGATATTTGAGCAAAAAGCACAGAATAACATCATGTTTGTATCCTTCGTTGAAATAATATTTAAGGGCTTGTGTTTCTTCATCAAGTTTTGCACCGCAGGTAGTACAAAATTACTGTAAAGCGTCACTGTTGCGGTACAAACTTCACATTTTAGTGACGGTATCGAGTTTGCCGCCGCCATCTTAAAATGTATATAGTATCCCATGGTACATTTCGAAAACTCGGCCAGTACCTGCTGAAGGAGCGGGTAAGCTTTAGAATTCGGAGTGTGTTTTTAGAATTCGGAGTGAATTTTTAGAATTCGGATGTGAGTTTTTTGAATTCGGAGTGAGTTTTAGAATTCGGAGTGAGTTTTTTGAATTTCGGAGTGAGCTTTTAGAATTCGGAGTGAGGTTTTTGAATTCGGAGTGAGTTTTCAGAATTCGGAGTGAGTTTTTAGAATTCGGAGTGAGTTTTTAGAATTCGGAGTGAGTTTTTTTGAATTCGGAGTGAGGTTTAGAATTGGGAGTGTAGTTTTGGAATTCGGAATGCACTTGTGGGCCACCGTAGCCTGCGAACAGGCTCCCAGCGAGTTCGGGGAAAAAAAAAATTCGTTGAGCGAGTGGGAGTCGGAGCGTCGTGACTCCGCGAGCGAAGCGAGTGGGACGCGGGGGAGCCTGTAGACATTGTTTTCAGTGTACCATTCCGCCCCTTGGTGATTAACCTGTTACATATCTGTCAAGGAGATAATTGAACCTGACAAATTTGATGGTTTCCCCGCGCTGATGATAACAATTTACCGTAATGATGGTAAATAAAGTAGACAGGCCAAACACGACTCGTACGAGAAAAGAGAAAACTAGAGCCGTTAGATCGTGCTAGGCGGCAAGTTTTAAGAGGTCTACAATCAGAACTAAGCTGAACAATGGCATCTACAACACGCAACACAGTCGACAGACTTGCGCGTAATGAGTTAAATTTAAATCCTGTGGTACTAGAACAATCAAAGGAGAAATCAACCTATACATCGAGCTCCAGGAACATAAGCTCGATCAGATAGCTGCAAGAAACATTAGAATTTCTTTAGACAAGCCTTTAGCGTTCTCGAAGTAAAGCTACGTCTCCGAAGGAAAACCAGGAGGGCAAATATATGACACCCGTGATAAGAATCTACCTACTGTACTTGCAAACAGTCTAGTAATATTTATAGAATGCGGGTAAGCAACACGTTCACAGTTAATGTCATACATTGTATTTTATCCCTTAAAAGAAAATACTTGGAGACTTAAAAACAAATCTTGCAATAGAAATGAGCCAAAACAATACACCAACACATGGCAAATTATTCAAAGAAGCAACACGCAGATAACAGCGGAAATCATGCAACAACACAACAACAACACACATCTTTTATGTAAACACGGTGTGTTTAAAGCTAATATAGCTTATGGGGCCGTGTAAAAAATGTTAACAAAATGAGATAATTGAAATTAAATGTAGTCAATAAAAGGTGAAATATGTACAATAAAAGATATGAATAGAATCAATAAAAAACGAAATCACTGTCAATTTGGGGACGACCCATTTGCGGTGACTCTTCATTAAAGTTCAGGTTTCTGAGGGCGTGAGACTTTTTTGCCCTTTTGGCATAGCCCCTGGCGCTGACAGCGGATGGCTCTAAAATGACGATGATGCAGACGTATGACTTCTTAAATTTGCCGCCTAGCACGATCTAACGCTCTAGTTTTCTCCTTATAACACCATACGAAATGCCTTTCATAAAGAAGAGTGAAGCGACAAAAAGGTCGAAAGACCGAAAAATAAACGGCAAATCTACAAATGGCACGAACCGTTGGAGTCGTGTTTGGCCTGTCTATTTTATTTACCATCATAGACGCGGCAGCAATTGAAAAATTAGGCTCTTCTCGAAACCAGTCGGTAGAATTCCGAAAACATCGCGCTTCTACCCCACAGTTTCCAGTCATAGCTTCTGCTCACGTTTCAAACCAGAGATATAACGAAAATGTTGCAAAGAATTGCTCAAAGCTGCTTCAAATTCGTCGTCAGTGAACTGCACGCGGAAGCCGTTGTTGACAGTCTCGGCAAGAATTATGCTAATTTACAAGCAGTCGTCAAGATCCGTCAATTATTTATCTGAGAGCTGTCAACAGTCATCGATTCAACCAATCAGATCTTGATACCAGGAGCTGGTATTATGGAACGGCGGCATCAATGGAATGTCTACAGGCTCCCCTGCGGACTCCCTCCTCACCAGACCGCTCCCGGCTCGTCCCGCTCGCCCTAGATTACACTCGGTTATCTCGCCCTAAACCCAACCGAACCGGGAGCCTGTTCGCAGGCTAGGGCCACCGTACCACTTAGTTCTTTTCTCAAGGGTTCTGTAGTAGCTGAATAATATTTTAATGAAGCGAATAAACTAAACAAACAAACCGCGGAGGTCGCCGTAAATTAATTATTCAGAAATTAAGCGTAGCGGTAGTAATTTAAATCGTTTATTTAAAAAAGCGTACAAAGTACTGTTCAATTTTAAACCTTAAATTCCCAATTAAAGGTAACCAAAGGAAAGAAATGGGACAGGAAGTTCAATACCAATAAATTTTCATTCAACATGAGAAGAAAAACCTATCTAAAAGCTAAAATGTTCAAAGTTTCGCAGACCAGCTTCGCTGCATGGCAGCATGGAAATTATTCATTCTTCACACTAAAGCGAAAGCTTGAGTTTACCGACAACTTTGGCAGTCATTTTATCGGCCGTGGCCTTCCGAGTCGCTCCGAAAATAGAGGCTGCTTTAAATCCGCAATCCCGTTATCAAGACTTGATTTCAAAGCACACAGATCGTAATGTTATCCGAAGCTGTTGAAAGAAAAATTCTGCACCAGAAAGGTTCGAGAGGACTCTGCACTGCCTAATATTCCATTCTGAAAGCACTCAAACTTTGATTTGTGTTTTTCCTTTCTATTTTAAGTCCCAAAGAAGTACTTTCTCTGTTTTAGGGATGAGAACAAGACCATGGAAGTTTAATATTTGGCCCACAACGCACCGTGATCACCATTGTTTTTTAACACTGTGATTGGCTGGTCATTTAGGGTGTGTCTAGGGGCGGAAGAGCTTGAACAATGGTATGCTGACAGGCAGGATTTTTTAGCGATCCTCCCCTCGCACGCAACTTGCGCTTCGTGCTCGCCTCGCTTTCGCCTCTGTTCACCAGAAATACACAAAAAGTCACGCCTGTTCTGCAGGCTACTGGAGGATCGGGGACCGCGATTAATAACCAGAGGAGACCTTGAGACCTTCCCCAGGATTAACCGGAGTAGACATTAAGACGTTAAGACCTTCCCAGGGCCTCTTCCCTGGCTTGAACTTGAACAGGCCAAGGTCTTCCCTCGCCCCGAGGATCTTGGCATAACCGTCGAGTACCTTGAGACGTCGTTCCTAGTTAAAAAGCCTTCAGGTGGACACTATCTCGTGACTGCCTTTGCCGATGCGCGCAAATATACAAAACACATGGCCGCGGGTACTGCCTGCTGGAGCAACCTCTTCTTCCCTCTAAAAGGAAACACGAACTAGGAGTCATTGCGCCCTGCCTGCACGTCCACGGGGGTTCTTGGACTTCTCGCTGAAGGCATAGTTAGAGGAACGCAGTTCATGTTTGGCGAGTATAAATTGAGAATCGGAGAATGGCAACTGTTCGTGGGTGAACTGGTTCCGCCGAGTCCACAACTCGCGAGACGATAAGTCGGAAAACCGGAGGCGGGAGTTAAGACGTGCAGTGGCGATAGGGAGGCCAACTTCACTAACTGCAGGACGTCCTCCGGGTTCTTGACGAATGAGCTCTTCTTCAAGTTCACGTACAGCCTTCTCGGCGACGGGATTCTTGTTCTTATTCTTAACGCGACCGACCTCCTGACGTTTTCTCTGAGAGCCCGCTTAATACGGACACCCGGATAATACTGTCATGCAAAAAGGGGGCTTTTGTAGCGCAGAGACACGATGGTGTTCGTAACCTACTGACCTCATTTGTCAGTAAGGTTTGCAAGGATGTCGAAGTTGAACCACGCCTTCAACCCCTCGACAACGAACGATTCAACTTTAGGAGGGCTGTCACCTAATCAGAGGCAAGATTGGATATAAAGGCAAGGGGTTTCTGGTCACGAGGAGTTGCGGCATTTTTTGATGTCAGAGTTACGCATGTTTATTCCAAGTGCAACCAGAGCAAGAAAACTTCCACCATCTTCAAAGAGCAAGAAAATGAGAAGAAGCGGAAGTATCAGCAGCGCGTGTTAGATGTTGAGATGGGGTCTTTTACGCCTCTGGTATTTGGAACAAATGGAGGCATGGGCACTGAGAGTCACCGTTTCCACATGTACATATTTAGTTGGATTTGTCAGTTATTCGTTGGAATTTGAGGTCCATTAAAGGAGAAAACAAAAAATCTATCACAAGGGCGTCGAGAGCGAGTTGTTTTTCTGCTCGGGATAAGAAGAGGCGAGTTTCGCCGGCTAGGGCTAAGGGAGTCACACCGTCGGCCTACAATGCCTGTTGGAAAGACTGTTTAATGGGCGCACCGATAGAACGGGCCATGGATGATTTAATCATACTAGTCTATGCGCCTATGTCTAGGGTGAGTCGTAGTGGATGATGCTTATGGAAAGCCTTGAAGTGGGGCGACTGCTTAGTATTGATGCGACTTGAGACTGTACGTGCAGAAGCGCATGAAGTGTGGTCGTCTTCGTCAATGAAAGGTGAGGGTGAATACTCGGTTTAGTCAGGATGCTCATCGTCAAGGGCAGAAGTTAGGCGAGAACGAGAAGGGTATGTGCGGTCCTCCGGAGGTAAATACGACCAAGCGCTTAGGAAGGGCTGGTCATTGCGCCCTGTCTGTTTATATAATGGACAAGACTTTGATCACTTGTTGGAAGCCCATGGCTGTGGAGACAAGTTGGAGGAACCTTGTAGCGGTGGTACGTAGGACTTTGGAGTCAGTGGTAGAGCGAATCTCTTCGAGGAGGGAGTCTAAAGCATGTGAAATTTCCGGTTTCAAAGAGGGCAGTGTCCTTGACCTTAACTCAACCTCGTTCCCAGGGCCATTTTTTCCAGTGAAAAGGCCCTGGGAACGAGGTTGGACCTTAACTCTGTGCCGTAACGCTGCTTTACGACCGAGGCGAGGGAGATCGGAGTGTATGAGAGTCAACTCTCGCCTTGCGGACACCCCGCTTCTTACGGATGACCGGAATTTTTAAAGACAAAATCCAGATCCCTGGCAAAAGTTATAGAGGTTTGATTGGAAAAGACTCCATGGGCGTATCCACTGTAACGAGAAGTGATTGTACTTGCCAAAAATACTCTCATCTTCTTATCGCAGCAATGTTGTATGTTTCGTTCTTCGCCTTTTGCGCTATTCATATACAAAGTTTTACTGGAAAAGTACCTAGCAAGTCAATACTACAGCCCCAAGGGTTACTGAAAAGGCTTTGGCGCCATCCAAAAATTAGCAGAAGCTGCAAAAGTCTCTGAAGATGTCGCACAACAGTGGCTCTTCAAGCAGGCTCGACCAAAATGTGACGTACCGACACCCAACACCGTCCACCAAGCTGACCTCTTTTTTCTCCCGCACGACATGCTGTCCCGCGGCCGCAAAGTTTACACTGACCGTTGTCGATGGCGCTAGCCGCTATGAAGAAGCTAAGCCTCTAAATTCGAAAGACTCTGCTGAGGTTGCGAAGGCCTTTCAGTCGATATACAAGCGCGCAGCCCTCTGACTTGGCTGAGTTTTTTAAAGAACCAGGAACTACTTATTGAGAAAATAACTTTCTTTCAAGAAAGCTTAATTTTCGCTGGAAGTCGAAAATATGTTTAATATGTTTAGTAAAATATTTATTTTACTGGTCTTTATTATCCAGTTCTACAGACATTATGATCACCTGAACGTGAGATGGTCCGAACGGAACAAGAAATGAATATTACAAGAAATTAGATGTGAGATATTCTAAGTCAGTGTGTTATACCTGGAAACCCCCGGGGGAACACCATCCACGGGCCGCATATTACAGTGACTTTTTTGTAGATCGTAGAAAAAAAAAAACAAGCAGCATAAAGGAGTAGATTAAGTACAGGTTTGTCAGCTGGCACCAGACATCATTATAGCAGGTGACGTTAGAGGGGAGTATTTCAGTAATTTATTTATCAGCCGGTACTCCTTATCACTTGTATCAGGACCGACAACGAAACATTATTTTTAAGCGTTCTGAAAGCAAGATAGAGTTGGCAATTTCTAAAATTAAAACCAGTTTGACTGATGTTTATGATATAATTGAAAAGAGAATTGAAAAGTAATAAACATAGAGAAAACGTCGAGTCAAAACAAAAGATAGCAGTAAACTGCGACAATGTTTTCCTTTTTATTCATTCAAATATTCAATTTTCGCGTTCCGTATACGCAGAAGAAAAGCGTTTCTGTACTTGTTTATACGTCAAGCCAATAAACTGATATAACGTATTTTCAATCCTTATAGGTAAGACACTTATAAATGGAAAGATAAGTTCACTTATTAATAAATAGGAAGAATTGTTCACCAATCCATATTTGGCATTGCCAGGAGTAACTTAAGAGTCTGCAGTGACGTCAGACAGTTAATGTTGCAAGGCAGCTAAAGTAATCAATTCTGACTTGAAGACTCTCTGTCATCATCCTGATCAGTTTGAGCCAAAAGTTCAATTCCACGGCAAAATGAAGTTAGCAAAACTTCAAGTACTTTTAATCAGCTTTGTTTGGATCGCTTCTGAAGGTAAGATTCTTAATTTTTAAAGAAAGAACTCTTTCCACTACTTGCGTTTTGCATCGGGCCAGCTATAAATAATTTGGATAACTTTCAACTCTCAGGTCCAAAAGCAGCGAATTATTGTTGCATATGTTACAAGCGACATTATGAATTTTAGACAAGAAACGTATTCCGTGTCCCAAAGACACCAAACACACATAGCAATGTTTTTCTTTTTGTTTAATTATTAAGGAAAGTTGCAGCTTCATGGAAGACATAACTTCTTTACCGCTCACAAAAATACAATAATCAAAATGGAAATAATAATTTTCTTCCATTCAGGAGATTTAGAAACAATCAAGAAAGGATGATCCTCTCTTGAAATAATCAATAAAGACTTGGTCAGGACTGTCAGCAGCTCTGACGCTGTTCTGTTGAATGGTTTCTATGCTAAATATGTCCCTTCCCTATATAAACGTTTTGCTCTCGTGATGTGAAAATGTCCACGTTAAAAACACGAACTCAACGGAGCGGCGAAGGAAATGTTCAAAAAATTTTCCTTACAAGACGGCACTTATATTTATAATCTCACAAAAAACATTTCTCGTCCTCGTTTCGACTGATGCAAAAAGTTGTTAAATTACAGAAGAGCTCTATCTGTTAACTGTTTCAGTAGCTTACACAACAGGCAATTTTCACCCGCGGGGTTTGTATTTGTATTCATAATCGGGATTCGTATTTTGTAAACGTTCTGCCAAAAAAGAGGCATAAATATTAAACAAGCGATGTAAGGCACTCCTTATGTTTTTTCCTATTCTCTGAACTCACATTCCGATGAACGTATGAAAACAACTCTCTGCAATTTCTTTAAAAAAATTAATCAAAAAATAACTGACATACAGCATGCATAGCTTGCATGTAAGCTCCTGTTAATATATATAATATTGAAGGTTGAAAGAAACTCATTGTCTCACTAAACTTAATTGAACCACAAAAAAGAGCTAAAAGAGAAAGATGCTTCGTGGGAAGTAAATAACAGCGAAATATGCAAACTAAAGCCTTTAGTCGCCAAAAGCCGCCATAAGTGTCATGTTGTCCATGCAAAGTGGCTGAAATGTTAGGATCAACAGCAGGTGTTGTTTCTCTATTTATCTATTATGAGTGTCATTCAAATTCTAGAACACAATGTTGTTTTGATTTGGAAGTTGTTTAGAAATTAAACAGTCAGGCATCTGTCTACAATTTACATACAAAATCAAACATTGTTCAACAAATATACTTCCAAACTCTGGTCAAATTGCCAAGCTTGCTTCAGCTATTCTTACAATAAAAGAATCGCCAGTTATTCTTTTAAACCAGCTAGGTTTTGAATACTGCATGAACACCCACTGGCAGCACATGCATTTTTCGGTCTCCGTTGATTTTACTAATTTGTCGTTTAACGGTGCTTGAAACGTTGTACCATTTTATCTTGAATCTCTTGCGGGCAGTGAAACTGTTCTATGATTGCGCTACATTATGGAAGGTCGGTTTTACTCTCAATTTTTTCGACTATATCTGTCTCGGCTATTGCGTTGTGCTGCTGCGAGGCTGGTAAGCCGCGCGCCGCGTTATTGCCACGCTACCCCCTTTTTGAGCGAGCAGCCAGACGGATCAATCTTGACGTTCAAGACCATCCACGGGAAATCGCCAGTTTATTTGCAAATGCTAATTTCAGTTAAGATGCCAGGCGCGTAAAGGTTACGATCATCTTCTAGTGGTCTCCATCTTGAACCGCCATCTTTTCGAACTAAACCCACCTTGGGCGATAGGTCATTTCAAGTAGCCGCGCAAAAATTGTGGAATGCTCTACCACATGAAATCCGCTCTATTTCTAACATTAATACTTTCAAGCGCCATCTTATGACACACCTGTTAAGCAACGCTTTTTCTTTTTCTTAAAGTTTATTAGCGTTTACTTCTTACTCAGGCATAATATATTTTATTTTATATTGTATATTATAACTTTTTTAATTTTATCATATGTAAAGCGCATTTGATCATATTAACATGGTAAATGCGCCATATAAGTTTTGAAAATTATTATTTATTATTATTTTATACAGAGCACTTTGTGACGGGAAAGCTATTTTTTGTTAAAACAATGACAGTGTCATCGATAAAAACCGAACAAACTGTCTCTTCTAGCACACCGAGAGCTTACTGAGAAATGTGCTTTTCAGACGATCGACGTTTTTCTACTTTTCAGCCGACAGATTAACACTATTCATTGCTCTTCATCTTCATGTACATGTCCATCTTCATATTTATATGTATTTTAGTGTAGATGTGTTAATCTTTTAATTCTGTATTGTATTTTATATTAATGTGTCCCCTTATTAGTATGGGTTTCTCCCACGTAAATAAAAGTTCATATTCTACTCTATCTTCAAAACAAGTGTTTTCGATCTCATTAAAACGACAACATAATTAACAATTTATTCTGATCTACACTCTCACTCCCCACTCCCTTGATAAAAGGATTTAAATTTTTTTTGCAGTTATCTCCTGATTTATGGCCTACTTGCAATAAATACTGATAAATTAATGGAACATGCGTGGAACAATACAACACAGGGGACTGCTCCGAAACATTTTGAGCGGAAAACGTTCGGACGCTTTATGCATTGTTATATACAGCTGTTTTGAGGGTTGTCCCACAAAAGCGTAAAAGCGTAAGCAACAATGCCGAAAAGTATTATGGGTAAGGTGCTTGACTGAAGCTCAAGGTGTTTCAGGGCGACAAGAAAGCATCCCAAACATGTGTATTGATGCTATCTCCCTCCAGGAACACTGTTAAACCTCCATCTAGGAACGCCAAACTGTTACTACCTATAATACAAATCGGTAGGTTTTTTATACTACTCATCTCTAGAGGAGAAGAGATACTTAACAACGGGAATGGGGTTGTTTGAGAGCAAGTGAAAAGAGAAAATAGTTCATTCTGGTTTCCGTCCGCGTCTCAAAAACGCGCTTGCTTAAGCTCCCTATCAACTACGCTGGGATGCAAATAATACAGTGGGACTTTCAAAACAAAAGAACTCGTACCAGTCCAATCCGACTTTTCTTTGTTTGAAAGTTCCACTGTGTAACTTACGTCCCAGCAAAATTAATTCCGTATCATGTGACCGGAAGGTGCAAAGGGCCTGTTGCTGAATAGACGCAAGGAAACAGGGACTCTATTTGTTTTAAATCATAAAGAAACAAAACAAGATGTTAATGACGTTATCCGGTCGTCTGTCATCAATAAGTACAAACCAATCAAAATGAAAGAATATTTCTTCATATTATATTTGCTCATATACCACGATGACCAAGCCAGGACAGTGGAAACTTGTTTTACTTTATAATCTTATGATCTGTATACCAAAAATTAACATCGCCGATAGACGTTTGTTTAGCTCGGAGTGAAGCCACAGAGAACCACGGGAAAAAGATGTAATCTCGAGGTCTGTGATGTTGACAATACCATAGCATACAATACAGACTATTCCATGCATTAATTATCCGGACAAACAACGAATTCTTATAGCAGTTTAGGTTGGTTACTTTCACATAAAGGTTATAGTTGCATGTGGTTGGCTCCAGTTATTCTTTGTAAACCTCAATATCTTTTTTCAACACGTTTTTCTCTCAGATTCGGTGATAGCAGAGTATTAACATCTGATTACATTGTCGCTGTCACACAAACGCGACAGTTTATCATAAAAAGCTTTCTAATTATTTTAATTCTTTTTCTCAAAAGATTTATGTTTTCGTTGGCTCTCAGTGATAACAGTTTTTGTGACGCCAAGCAATCCACGATATCAAAATGTTTAATTACACTCAGAGCCTGAGGCTAAACAGACAAACATCTGAACTGAATGTTATTATATCAAATATGATATTTTTAGAATCCTCAGCGAGGACAAACTAAACTTTTATGAAAACCGCGAAGCTCATTTTTTTCTTGAACTGCAGCTTTCAAAACTTTTTATAACTAATTTGGGCCATGGTTGGATCTTCTCTCAAGGTAGGGACCGGAGTTTTAATGTAGAGTTTTAATGGCCAGCTCCTCTTAAAAGAGAAGCTGGCCATGAAATACTCAAATTAAAACTGGCTACTGGCAATATAAAGTACTGTGTACGTATAATTAATAAGCTAAAACTAGAGCTTTAAGCTTGAAATAAAACAACAAAAAGTATAAGAAAGAAAACATTGAAAATGTGTCTCTCGCATACACATACAGAACCGCCTGCGGTGTGTTAAGCGAGTTAGGATTTGCGAGAAGAGATAAACCATCTATAAAAAACGAAAGTTCTTTTGGGACTGTATCACCCTTCCTTAAGCGACAAAACCTATTAGGTTTATATTGTGTGTGTTTCCAGGGTTTATTTATTGCCAAGCGCTTTGTTAAAGGGGGCCCATCGTTGTGCAGCAGTTCCCAGATAACATTATTTAAGCTCAGCCAATATTTTCGGAAGCGGTTCTTCCTTTTCGTTGTAATTTTCATTGTTATATTTATTAAAGCAATATTGCTTACTTACAAAGAAACAGCTGCCAGAAATCTGCATGGAAAGTTCAAATTGAATTGAACTATTCTAATCATGAAAACTTAAGAAATGAATGTAATGACGACCGCCTTAATTCATGCGACAAATCCAAGTCCAAGACGGCTATTAATTTAAGACTGGCAACTAAAATTAATTTTGATTTGTTAGCTTAACTCGTAACTGTAAGACTTTCGATAAATGGAGCCATTCGTAACGATACTTAACAATATCAACGGTTTAAAACCTTTCAAATGTTGTTGTTTATATCTGCTTAGCTTGTGGGACATAGACCAGTTGGATGTTTCCAAGCAGGACAAAGAAACTGAACATTTGAAAACAAATTTGAACAAGTGTGGAAACCAGCCAGTGAGTAGGCTCACCTTGAAGCCACGGGCGAGAGAAGTGCGAGTCGGCCAGCAAAGCGATTCAGCAGCGAGCAGGCTAACCGAGAAATTACTCCAGTTTAGTTGTTGCAACTTAACGCTTAGTATGCTCAGAAAAGCGCTGGAAAAAAAACTAAGGACCTGCGGAGATTTATCACGGTCGTATTTATCACGTATCTTTTGTATCAGTTTATTCCATTTTTAATTCTCAGTCTCTTACGGGAAAGTGCTCTGTTCACCTGTTACTAACTACAGATGGATGGAGCTGAGAGAATTCATCAGTATCATTATTTCATATCATTATTTTACTTTTATTCGGCTCTTTGCAGACACTAAAAACGACATTGGTTGATAGTTGTCCAACCCTTATATCAACATAGTGGCTTTAATACACCAAACGCAACTGAATGTTGCAATAACCATCAATGGCCCGATTTATACCGGAGACGGATCATCCGTCCAGACGGATCATCCGTCGAGAAGGATCATCCGTCTAGTATAAATACAAGAAGGAATATGAGACGAACTATCGGTGTGTCGTGTTACTCGTCCAGTGTTTATACCGTGTTCACAGCTGCTCGGTTCTTGTAACGAGGGGTTGTTTCGTGGATAGTTCGTCTTCTTGCCACATTTATACATAGCGACGGATCATCCGTCTTGACGAGTTATCCACGATGATTCGTCAGAAAAGACGGACTATCGCGATAGCTCGTCTGGATAGATGATCCGTCTGCTTGCCCGTATTTATACACAGACGGATTATCAGACGAGCTACCATTCTTTCCCCAAGCTCGTCCTAGACGGATGATTCGTCTGTAGTATAAATCGGGCCAATCACTTTGAAAATCCTGGAGAATGATTGGAAGCCGTTCGAGTTTAAGCGACAAAGCACTTCGGACGGAAATTTTAAAAGAACATTGGAAAAATGACAGCTCTTACAATATCATCAAATGAATGTATATTTATTTCTTTTTTGTCCATCTGTTTTTTTTTTTAATTGCGTTCGACGAAGTGGAACGCAAGCCTAATTTTGTTGCGTGACTATGGAGAGTTAGTTGCCCTGTGTAAGTTGTAGTCTGGAAAACCCACATTCCTGTAAGGACACAAAAATGGCCACCCCGCTTAATTTTTGGAGGGGCATGTCACGGCAAAGTTATTAACTATGGACACGGCCAGTAAACTGGTACCATAAGTTAGACATGTGACAATACATGTGACTAAAATGTGAGCACGTGAGCAGGCAATTTAGACTTTGGTCTTTCTTTCAATGTGCTTTCTATCTCACAGAGCGTTAGATTCTTTCGCCGTGGAATTTTGAGGCTGAGTAGTATTATATTGAATAGTCTTTTCGAGTATGATGTTATTTAAACGTTCGTTCGGGCTCACGAGGAGCTTGTTTATTTTACATGTTCATGAGCACGATCGCTTAAAACAGCTATAATTCCCGGGCTGTGTTTGATTGCATTTGTTGATTAAAAAATTATTGCGACAGAAAAGGTCAGTCGTGTCCGGTCGAATATTATTTGCAATCGGTGGAAAAGTACTCTGAAGGAAAGATCCGTAAGAGTGAACCTGAACCAGGGAACGGAAATGTAAATACTGTGTACTTGGTTTAAATCACACCATAAAAGCATTTCGCCAGGGGAAATACTCGAATCAGTCGCACGGAGTTTGTTTACGCAATGAACGAGCACGCGATTGCAAATGTTTACTCAGTTATATGTATATTTGAAATTCCGTCTTAGAATGTTCGTAAAAAATATACTTTTACAAATTAGCTTTTGCGCGTAAACATTACAAGTCAATGTGACAATATTTAGCACGAAATTTCAAAGCTGATGTAAATAGTTTAGTCTTATTAAACTTGCGAGTCTACGGAAACTGGCGCCGTCACGCAACGCGTAGCCTTCAATCAGACTGGCTTGGATTTTGTCACTGGAATATCTTTCTGTACAAAAACCCCGGTTGTTGATGAAAAAAGGTTGGTTTTTAGAGGTTGAAAGTCAGCAAGGGAAATCGTTCCGGCGTTTATGCGGCGTCGAACGCACTCTCATAATCCTTGATTACTACTAGTTTATGCGTGTATTAGAAACTGCATTTTGCGTGTAACCGTACCGTAACACGGGAGGTCGAGTGCTCGAGCCCCAGACCGAACCAACACTCGGGGTCTTAAAATAACTGAGGAGAATGTGCTGCCTTTGTAATTATATCTGCAAATGGCTAGACGTCAAGTCCTCTCGGATAAAGACTTTAATCCGTCGGCCCCGTCTCCTAAATCTTCAGTGTTAATATAATATGGTAAGCAGAGGACGCCACAACACCCACAAACTTGTCGGAAACAGTAGGGTGGTGTTGTGGCTGGCCTTGTCTCAAGGGTTGGTGCTTCACAAGGCGTTAACCTCATTACACTTTTCTCCCCGTGGACAATATTGTCTAAGAAAAAGTTACTGTGACTGACTATGACTATCATGGCTATACATACATACATACATCATACATCACCTTTATTTCACCTCGGATTTAAAAGAGTAGCTAAGGATAGCTAATTTCTCCGAAAAAAAGAAAAAGAAAGAAAGAAATAAATAAATAAGTAAATAAACAAATAAAACAAATAAAATCGTATATTAGATATAATAAACTACTATTTAATCCTTTGAGTGGCCAGTCAAAGGATTAAATAGTAGTTTATTATATCTAATATACGATTTTATTTGTTTTATTTGTTTATTTACTTATTTATTTATTTCTTTCTTTCTTTTTCTTTTTTTCGGAGAAATTAGCTATCCTTAGCTACTCTTTTAAATCCGAGGTGAAATAAAGGTGATGTATGATGTATGTATGTATGTATAGCCATGATAGTCATAGTCAGTCACAGTAACTTTTTCTTAGACAATATTGTCCACGGGGAGAAAAGTGTAATGAGGTTAACGCCTTGTGAAGCACCAACCCTTGAGACAAGGCCAGCCACAACACCACCCTACTGTTTCCGACAAGTTTGTGGGTGTTGTGGCGTCCTCTGCTTACCATATTATATTAACACTGAAGATTTAGGAGACGGGGCCGACGGATTAAAGTCTTTATCCGAGAGGACTTGACGTCTAGCCATTTGCAGATATAATTACAAAGGCAGCACATTCTCCTCAGTTATTTTAAGACCCCGAGTGTTGGTTCGGTCTGGGGCTCGAGCACTCGACCTCCCGTGTTACGGTACGGTTACACGCAAAATGCAGTTTCTAATACACGCATAAACTAGTAGTAATCAAGGATTATGAGAGTGCGTTCGACGCCGCATAAACGCCGGAACGATTTCCCTTGCTGACTTTCAACCTCTAAAAACCAACCTTTTTTCATCAACAACCGGGGTTTTTGTACAGAAAGATATTCCAGTGACAAAATCCAAGCCAGTCTGATTGAAGGCTACGCGTTGCGTGACGGCGCCAGTTTCCGTAGACTCGCAAGTTTAATAAGACTAAACTATTTACATCAGCTTTGAAATTTCGTGCTAAATATTGTCACATTGACTTGTAATGTTTACGCGCAAAAGCTAATTTGTAAAAGTATATTTTTTACGAACATTCTAAGACGGAATTTCAAATATACATATAACTGAGTAAACATTTGCAATCGCGTGCTCGTTCATTGCGTAAACAAACTCCGTGCGACTGATTCGAGTATTTCCCCTGGCGAAATGCTTTTATGGTGTGATTTAAACCAAGTACACAGTATTTACATTTCCGTTCCCTGGTTCAGGTTCACTCTTACGGATCTTTCCTTCAGAGTACTTTTCCACCGATTGCAAATAATATTCGACCGGACACGACTGACCTTTTCTGTCGCAATAATTTTTTAATCAACAAATGCAATCAAACACAGCCCGGGAATTATAGCTGTTTTAAGCGATCGTGCTCATGAACATGTAAAATAAACAAGCTCCTCGTGAGCCCGAACGAACGTTTAAATAACATCATACTCGAAAAGACTATTCAATATAATACTACTCAGCCTCAAAATTCCACGGCGAAAGAATCTAACGCTCTGTGAGATAGAAAGCACATTGAAAGAAAGACCAAAGTCTAAATTGCCTGCTCACGTGCTCACATTTTAGTCACATGTATTGTCACATGTCTAACTTATGGTACCAGTTTACTGGCCGTGTCCATAGTTAATAACTTTGCCGTGACATGCCCCTCCAAAAATTAAGCGGGGTGGCCATTTTTGTGTCCTTACAGGAATGTGGGTTTTCCAGACTACAACTTACACAGGGCAACTAACTCTCCATAGTCACGCAACAAAATTAGGCTTGCGTTCCACTTCGTCGAACGCAATTAAAAAAAAAAACAGATGGACAAAAAAGAAATAAATATACATTCATTTGATGATATTGTAAGAGCTGTCATTTTTCCAATGTTCTTTTAAAATTTCCGTCCGAAGTGCTTTGTCGCTTAAACTCGAACGGCTTCCAATCATTCTCCAGGATTTTCAAAGTGATTGGCCCGATTTATACTACAGACGAATCATCCGTCTAGGACGAGCTTGGGGAAAGAATGGTAGCTCGTCTGATAATCCGTCTGTGTATAAATACGGGCAAGCAGACGGATCATCTATCCAGACGAGCTATCGCGATAGTCCGTCTTTTCTGACGAATCATCGTGGATAACTCGTCAAGACGGATGATCCGTCGCTATGTATAAATGTGGCAAGAAGACGAACTATCCACGAAACAACCCCTCGTTACAAGAACCGAGCAGCTGTGAACACGGTATAAACACTGGACGAGTAACACGACACACCGATAGTTCGTCTCATATTCCTTCTTGTATTTATACTAGACGGATGATCCTTCTCGACGGATGATCCGTCTGGACGGATGATCCGTCTCCGGTATAAATCGGGCCATTGATGGTTATTGCAACATTCAGTTGCGTTTGGTGTATTAAAGCCACTATGTTGATATAAGGGTTGGACAACTATCAACCAATGTCGTTTTTAGTGTCTGCAAAGAGCCGAATAAAAGTAAAATAATGATATGAAATAATGATACTGATGAATTCTCTCAGCTCCATCCATCTGTAGTTAGTAACAGGTGAACAGAGCACTTTCCCGTAAGAGACTGAGAATTAAAAATGGAATAAACTGATACAAAAGATACGTGATAAATACGACCGTGATAAATCTCCGCAGGTCCTTAGTTTTTTTTCCAGCGCTTTTCTGAGCATACTAAGCGTTAAGTTGCAACAACTAAACTGGAGTAATTTCTCGGTTAGCCTGCTCGCTGCTGAATCGCTTTGCTGGCCGACTCGCACTTCTCTCGCCCGTGGCTTCAAGGTGAGCCTACTCACTGGCTGGTTTCCACACTTGTTCAAATTTGTTTTCAAATGTTCAGTTTCTTTGTCCTGCTTGGAAACATCCAACTGGTCTATGTCCCACAAGCTAAGCAGATATAAACAACAACATTTGAAAGGTTTTAAACCGTTGATATTGTTAAGTATCGTTACGAATGGCTCCATTTATCGAAAGTCTTACAGTTACGAGTTAAGCTAACAAATCAAAATTAATTTTAGTTGCCAGTCTTAAATTAATAGCCGTCTTGGACTTGGATTTGTCGCATGAATTAAGGCGGTCGTCATTACATTCATTTCTTAAGTTTTCATGATTAGAATAGTTCAATTCAATTTGAACTTTCCATGCAGATTTCTGGCAGCTGTTTCTTTGTAAGTAAGCAATATTGCTTTAATAAATATAACAATGAAAATTACAACGAAAAGGAAGAACCGCTTCCGAAAATATTGGCTGAGCTTAAATAATGTTATCTGGGAACTGCTGCACAACGATGGGCCCCCTTTAACAAAGCGCTTGGCAATAAATAAACCCTGGAAACACACACAATATAAACCTAATAGGTTTTGTCGCTTAAGGAAGGGTGATACAGTCCCAAAAGAACTTTCGTTTTTTATAGATGGTTTATCTCTTCTCGCAAATCCTAACTCGCTTAACACACCGCAGGCGGTTCTGTATGTGTATGCGAGAGACACATTTTCAATGTTTTCTTTCTTATACTTTTTGTTGTTTTATTTCAAGCTTAAAGCTCTAGTTTTAGCTTATTAATTATACGTACACAGTACTTTATATTGCCAGTAGCCAGTTTTAATTTTGAGTATTTCATGGCCAGCTTCTCTTTTAAGAGGAGCTGGCCATTAAAACTCTACATTAAAACTCCGGTCCCTACCTTGAGAGAAGATCCAACCATGGCCCAAATTAGTTATAAAAAGTTTTGAAAGCTGCAGTTCAAGAAAAAAATGAGCTTCGCGGTTTTCATAAAAGTTTTAGTTTGTCCTCGCTGAGGATTCTAAAAATATCATATTTGATATAATAACATTCAGTTCAGATGTTTGTCTGTTTAGCCTCAGGCTCTGAGTGTAATTAAACATTTTGATATCGTGGATTGCTTGGCGTCACAAAAACTGTTATCACTGAGAGCCAACGAAAACATAAATCTTTTGAGAAAAAGAATTAAAATAATTAGAAAGCTTTTTATGATAAACTGTCGCGTTTGTGTGACAGCGACAATGTAATCAGATGTTAATACTCTGCTATCACCGAATCTGAGAGAAAAACGTGTTGAAAAAAGATATTGAGGTTTACAAAGAATAACTGGAGCCAACCACATGCAACTATAACCTTTATGTGAAAGTAACCAACCTAAACTGCTATAAGAATTCGTTGTTTGTCCGGATAATTAATGCATGGAATAGTTCTGTATTGTATGCTATGGTATTGTCAACATCACAGACCTCGAGATTACATCTTTTTCCCGTGGTTCTCTGTGGCTTCACTCCGAGCTAAACAAACGTCTATCGGCGATGTTAATTTTTGGTATACAGATCATAAGATTATAAAGTAAAACAAGTTTCCACTGTCCTGGCTTGGTCATCGTGGTATATGAGCAAATATAATATGAAGAAATATTCTTTCATTTTGATTGGTTTGTACTTATTGATGACAGACGACCGGATAACGTCATTAACATCTTGTTTTGTTTCTTTATGATTTAAAACAAATAGAGTCCCTGTTTCCTTGCGTCTATTCAGCAAACAGGCCCTTTGCACCTTCCGGTCACATGATACGGAATTAATTTTGCTGGGACGTAAGTTACACAGTGGAACTTTCAAACAAAGAAAAGTCGGATTGGACTGGTACGAGTTCTTTTGTTTTGAAAGTCCCACTGTATTATTTGCATCCCAGCGTAGTTGATAGGGAGCTTAAGCAAGCGCGTTTTTGAGACGCGGACGGAAACCAGAATGAACTATTTTCTCTTTTCACTTGCTCTCAAACAACCCCATTCCCGTTGTTAAGTATCTCTTCTCCTCTAGAGATGAGTAGTATAAAAAACCTACCGATTTGTATTATAGGTAGTAACAGTTTGGCGTTTCTAGATGGAGGTTTAACAGTGTTCCTGGAGGGAGATAGCATCAATACACATGTTTGGGATGCTTTCTTGTCGCCCTGAAACACCTTGAGCTTCAGTCAAGCACCTTACCCATAATACTTTTCGGCATTGTTGCTTACGCTTTTACGCTTTTGTGGACAACCCTCAAAACAGCTGTATATAACAATGCATAAAGCGTCCGAACGTTTTCCGCTCAAAATGTTTCGGAGCAGTCCCCTGTGTTGTATTGTTCCACGCATGTTCCATTAATTTATCAGTATTTATTGCAAGTAGGCCATAAATCAGGAGATAACTGCAAAAAAAATTTAAATCCTTTTATCAAGGGAGTGGGGAGTGAGAGTGTAGATCAGAATAAATTGTTAATTATGTTGTCGTTTTAATGAGATCGAAAACACTTGTTTTGAAGATAGAGTAGAATATGAACTTTTATTTACGTGGGAGAAACCCATACTAATAAGGGGACACATTAATATAAAATACAATACAGAATTAAAAGATTAACACATCTACACTAAAATACATATAAATATGAAGATGGACATGTACATGAAGATGAAGAGCAATGAATAGTGTTAATCTGTCGGCTGAAAAGTAGAAAAACGTCGATCGTCTGAAAAGCACATTTCTCAGTAAGCTCTCGGTGTGCTAGAAGAGACAGTTTGTTCGGTTTTTATCGATGACACTGTCATTGTTTTAACAAAAAATAGCTTTCCCGTCACAAAGTGCTCTGTATAAAATAATAATAAATAATAATTTTCAAAACTTATATGGCGCATTTACCATGTTAATATGATCAAATGCGCTTTACATATGATAAAATTAAAAAAGTTATAATATACAATATAAAATAAAATATATTATGCCTGAGTAAGAAGTAAACGCTAATAAACTTTAAGAAAAAGAAAAAGCGTTGCTTAACAGGTGTGTCATAAGATGGCGCTTGAAAGTATTAATGTTAGAAATAGAGCGGATTTCATGTGGTAGAGCATTCCACAATTTTTGCGCGGCTACTTGAAATGACCTATCGCCCAAGGTGGGTTTAGTTCGAAAAGATGGCGGTTCAAGATGGAGACCACTAGAAGATGATCGTAACCTTTACGCGCCTGGCATCTTAACTGAAATTAGCATTTGCAAATAAACTGGCGATTTCCCGTGGATGGTCTTGAACGTCAAGATTGATCCGTCTGGCTGCTCGCTCAAAAAGGGGGTAGCGTGGCAATAACGCGGCGCGCGGCTTACCAGCCTCGCAGCAGCACAACGCAATAGCCGAGACAGATATAGTCGAAAAAATTGAGAGTAAAACCGACCTTCCATAATGTAGCGCAATCATAGAACAGTTTCACTGCCCGCAAGAGATTCAAGATAAAATGGTACAACGTTTCAAGCACCGTTAAACGACAAATTAGTAAAATCAACGGAGACCGAAAAATGCATGTGCTGCCAGTGGGTGTTCATGCAGTATTCAAAACCTAGCTGGTTTAAAAGAATAACTGGCGATTCTTTTATTGTAAGAATAGCTGAAGCAAGCTTGGCAATTTGACCAGAGTTTGGAAGTATATTTGTTGAACAATGTTTGATTTTGTATGTAAATTGTAGACAGATGCCTGACTGTTTAATTTCTAAACAACTTCCAAATCAAAACAACATTGTGTTCTAGAATTTGAATGACACTCATAATAGATAAATAGAGAAACAACACCTGCTGTTGATCCTAACATTTCAGCCACTTTGCATGGACAACATGACACTTATGGCGGCTTTTGGCGACTAAAGGCTTTAGTTTGCATATTTCGCTGTTATTTACTTCCCACGAAGCATCTTTCTCTTTTAGCTCTTTTTTGTGGTTCAATTAAGTTTAGTGAGACAATGAGTTTCTTTCAACCTTCAATATTATATATATTAACAGGAGCTTACATGCAAGCTATGCATGCTGTATGTCAGTTATTTTTTGATTAATTTTTTTAAAGAAATTGCAGAGAGTTGTTTTCATACGTTCATCGGAATGTGAGTTCAGAGAATAGGAAAAAACATAAGGAGTGCCTTACATCGCTTGTTTTAATATTTATGCCTCTTTTTTGGCAGAACGTTTACAAAATACGAATCCCGATTATGAATACAAATACAAACCCCGCGGGTGAAAATTGCCTGTTGTGTAAGCTACTGAAACAGTTAACAGATAGAGCTCTTCTGTAATTTAACAACTTTTTGCATCAGTCGAAACGAGGACGAGAAATGTTTTTTGTGAGATTATAAATATAAGTGCCGTCTTGTAAGGAAAATTTTTTGAACATTTCCTTCGCCGCTCCGTTGAGTTCGTGTTTTTAACGTGGACATTTTCACATCACGAGAGCAAAACGTTTATATAGGGAAGGGACATATTTAGCATAGAAACCATTCAACAGAACAGCGTCAGAGCTGCTGACAGTCCTGACCAAGTCTTTATTGATTATTTCAAGAGAGGATCATCCTTTCTTGATTGTTTCTAAATCTCCTGAATGGAAGAAAATTATTATTTCCATTTTGATTATTGTATTTTTGTGAGCGGTAAAGAAGTTATGTCTTCCATGAAGCTGCAACTTTCCTTAATAATTAAACAAAAAGAAAAACATTGCTATGTGTGTTTGGTGTCTTTGGGACACGGAATACGTTTCTTGTCTAAAATTCATAATGTCGCTTGTAACATATGCAACAATAATTCGCTGCTTTTGGACCTGAGAGTTGAAAGTTATCCAAATTATTTATAGCTGGCCCGATGCAAAACGCAAGTAGTGGAAAGAGTTCTTTCTTTAAAAATTAAGAATCTTACCTTCAGAAGCGATCCAAACAAAGCTGATTAAAAGTACTTGAAGTTTTGCTAACTTCATTTTGCCGTGGAATTGAACTTTTGGCTCAAACTGATCAGGATGATGACAGAGAGTCTTCAAGTCAGAATTGATTACTTTAGCTGCCTTGCAACATTAACTGTCTGACGTCACTGCAGACTCTTAAGTTACTCCTGGCAATGCCAAATATGGATTGGTGAACAATTCTTCCTATTTATTAATAAGTGAACTTATCTTTCCATTTATAAGTGTCTTACCTATAAGGATTGAAAATACGTTATATCAGTTTATTGGCTTGACGTATAAACAAGTACAGAAACGCTTTTCTTCTGCGTATACGGAACGCGAAAATTGAATATTTGAATGAATAAAAAGGAAAACATTGTCGCAGTTTACTGCTATCTTTTGTTTTGACTCGACGTTTTCTCTATGTTTATTACTTTTCAATTCTCTTTTCAATTATATCATAAACATCAGTCAAACTGGTTTTAATTTTAGAAATTGCCAACTCTATCTTGCTTTCAGAACGCTTAAAAATAATGTTTCGTTGTCGGTCCTGATACAAGTGATAAGGAGTACCGGCTGATAAATAAATTACTGAAATACTCCCCTCTAACGTCACCTGCTATAATGATGTCTGGTGCCAGCTGACAAACCTGTACTTAATCTACTCCTTTATGCTGCTTGTTTTTTTTTTCTACGATCTACAAAAAAGTCACTGTAATATGCGGCCCGTGGATGGTGTTCCCCCGGGGGTTTCCAGGTATAACACACTGACTTAGAATATCTCACATCTAATTTCTTGTAATATTCATTTCTTGTTCCGTTCGGACCATCTCACGTTCAGGTGATCATAATGTCTGTAGAACTGGATAATAAAGACCAGTAAAATAAATATTTTACTAAACATATTAAACATATTTTCGACTTCCAGCGAAAATTAAGCTTTCTTGAAAGAAAGTTATTTTCTCAATAAGTAGTTCCTGGTTCTTTAAAAAACTCAGCCAAGTCAGAGGGCTGCGCGCTTGTATATCGACTGAAAGGCCTTCGCAACCTCAGCAGAGTCTTTCGAATTTAGAGGCTTAGCTTCTTCATAGCGGCTAGCGCCATCGACAACGGTCAGTGTAAACTTTGCGGCCGCGGGACAGCATGTCGTGCGGGAGAAAAAAGAGGTCAGCTTGGTGGACGGTGTTGGGTGTCGGTACGTCACATTTTGGTCGAGCCTGCTTGAAGAGCCACTGTTGTGCGACATCTTCAGAGACTTTTGCAGCTTCTGCTAATTTTTGGATGGCGCCAAAGCCTTTTCAGTAACCCTTGGGGCTGTAGTATTGACTTGCTAGGTACTTTTCCAGTAAAACTTTGTATATGAATAGCGCAAAAGGCGAAGAACGAAACATACAACATTGCTGCGATAAGAAGATGAGAGTATTTTTGGCAAGTACAATCACTTCTCGTTACAGTGGATACGCCCATGGAGTCTTTTCCAATCAAACCTCTATAACTTTTGCCAGGGATCTGGATTTTGTCTTTAAAAATTCCGGTCATCCGTAAGAAGCGGGGTGTCCGCAAGGCGAGAGTTGACTCTCATACACTCCGATCTCCCTCGCCTCGGTCGTAAAGCAGCGTTACGGCACAGAGTTAAGGTCCAACCTCGTTCCCAGGGCCTTTTCACTGGAAAAAATGGCCCTGGGAACGAGGTTGAGTTAAGGTCAAGGACACTGCCCTCTTTGAAACCGGAAATTTCACATGCTTTAGACTCCCTCCTCGAAGAGATTCGCTCTACCACTGACTCCAAAGTCCTACGTACCACCGCTACAAGGTTCCTCCAACTTGTCTCCACAGCCATGGGCTTCCAACAAGTGATCAAAGTCTTGTCCATTATATAAACAGACAGGGCGCAATGACCAGCCCTTCCTAAGCGCTTGGTCGTATTTACCTCCGGAGGACCGCACATACCCTTCTCGTTCTCGCCTAACTTCTGCCCTTGACGATGAGCATCCTGACTAAACCGAGTATTCACCCTCACCTTTCATTGACGAAGACGACCACACTTCATGCGCTTCTGCACGTACAGTCTCAAGTCGCATCAATACTAAGCAGTCGCCCCACTTCAAGGCTTTCCATAAGCATCATCCACTACGACTCACCCTAGACATAGGCGCATAGACTAGTATGATTAAATCATCCATGGCCCGTTCTATCGGTGCGCCCATTAAACAGTCTTTCCAACAGGCATTGTAGGCCGACGGTGTGACTCCCTTAGCCCTAGCCGGCGAAACTCGCCTCTTCTTATCCCGAGCAGAAAAACAACTCGCTCTCGACGCCCTTGTGATAGATTTTTTGTTTTCTCCTTTAATGGACCTCAAATTCCAACGAATAACTGACAAATCCAACTAAATATGTACATGTGGAAACGGTGACTCTCAGTGCCCATGCCTCCATTTGTTCCAAATACCAGAGGCGTAAAAGACCCCATCTCAACATCTAACACGCGCTGCTGATACTTCCGCTTCTTCTCATTTTCTTGCTCTTTGAAGATGGTGGAAGTTTTCTTGCTCTGGTTGCACTTGGAATAAACATGCGTAACTCTGACATCAAAAAATGCCGCAACTCCTCGTGACCAGAAACCCCTTGCCTTTATATCCAATCTTGCCTCTGATTAGGTGACAGCCCTCCTAAAGTTGAATCGTTCGTTGTCGAGGGGTTGAAGGCGTGGTTCAACTTCGACATCCTTGCAAACCTTACTGACAAATGAGGTCAGTAGGTTACGAACACCATCGTGTCTCTGCGCTACAAAAGCCCCCTTTTTGCATGACAGTATTATCCGGGTGTCCGTATTAAGCGGGCTCTCAGAGAAAACGTCAGGAGGTCGGTCGCGTTAAGAATAAGAACAAGAATCCCGTCGCCGAGAAGGCTGTACGTGAACTTGAAGAAGAGCTCATTCGTCAAGAACCCGGAGGACGTCCTGCAGTTAGTGAAGTTGGCCTCCCTATCGCCACTGCACGTCTTAACTCCCGTCTCCGGTTTTCCGACTTATCGTCTCGCGAGTTGTGGACTCGGCGGAACCAGTTCACCCACGAACAGTTGCCATTCTCCGATTCTCAATTTATACTCGCCAAACATGAACTGCGTTCCTCTAACTATGCCTTCAGCGAGAAGTCCAAGAACCCCCGTGGACGTGCAGGCAGGGCGCAATGACTCCTAGTTCGTGTTTCCTTTAGAGGGAAGAAGAGGTTGCTCCAGCAGGCAGTACCCGCGGCCATGTGTTTTGTATATTTGCGCGCATCGGCAAAGGCAGTCACGAGATAGTGTCCACCTGAAGGCTTTTTAACTAGGAACGACGTCTCAAGGTACTCGACGGTTATGCCAAGATCCTCGGGGCGAGGGAAGACCTTGGCCTGTTCAAGTTCAAGCCAGGGAAGAGGCCCTGGGAAGGTCTTAACGTCTTAATGTCTACTCCGGTTAATCCTGGGGGAAGGTCTCAAGGTCTCCTCTGGTTATTAATCGCGGTCCCCGATCCTCCAGTAGCCTGCAGAACAGGCGTGACTTTTTGTGTATTTCTGGTGAACAGAGGCGAAAGCGAGGCGAGCACGAAGCGCAAGTTGCGTGCGAGGGGAGGATCGCTAAAAAATCCTGCCTGTCAGCATACCATTGTTCAAGCTCTTCCGCCCCTAGACACACCCTAAATGACCAGCCAATCACAGTGTTAAAAAACAATGGTGATCACGGTGCGTTGTGGGCCAAATATTAAACTTCCATGGTCTTGTTCTCATCCCTAAAACAGAGAAAGTACTTCTTTGGGACTTAAAATAGAAAGGAAAAACACAAATCAAAGTTTGAGTGCTTTCAGAATGGAATATTAGGCAGTGCAGAGTCCTCTCGAACCTTTCTGGTGCAGAATTTTTCTTTCAACAGCTTCGGATAACATTACGATCTGTGTGCTTTGAAATCAAGTCTTGATAACGGGATTGCGGATTTAAAGCAGCCTCTATTTTCGGAACGACTGGGAAGGCCACGGCCGATAAAATGACTGCCAAAGTTGTCGGTAAACTCAAGCTTTCGCTTTAGTGTGAAGAATGAATAATTTCCATGCTGCCATGCAGCGAAGCTGGTCTGCGAAACTTTGAACATTTTTAGCTTTTAGATAGGTTTTTCTTCTCATGTTGAATGAAAATTTATTGGTATTGAACTTCCTGTCCCATTTCTTTCCTTTGGTTACCTTTAATTGGGAATTTAAGGTTTAAAATTGAACAGTACTTTGTACGCTTTTTTAAATAAACGATTTAAATTACTACCGCTACGCTTAATTTCTGAATAATTAATTTACGGCGACCTCCGCGGTTTGTTTGTTTAGTTTATTCGCTTCATTAAAATATTATTCAGCTACTACAGAACCCTTGAGAAAAGAACTAAGTGGTACGGTGGCCCTAGCCTGCGAACAGGCTCCCGGTTCGGTTGGGTTTAGGGCGAGATAACCGAGTGTAATCTAGGGCGAGCGGGACGAGCCGGGAGCGGTCTGGTGAGGAGGGAGTCCGCAGGGGAGCCTGTAGACATTCCATTGATGCCGCCGTTCCATAATACCAGCTCCTGGTATCAAGATCTGATTGGTTGAATCGATGACTGTTGACAGCTCTCAGATAAATAATTGACGGATCTTGACGACTGCTTGTAAATTAGCATAATTCTTGCCGAGACTGTCAACAACGGCTTCCGCGTGCAGTTCACTGACGACGAATTTGAAGCAGCTTTGAGCAATTCTTTGCAACATTTTCGTTATATCTCTGGTTTGAAACGTGAGCAGAAGCTATGACTGGAAACTGTGGGGTAGAAGCGCGATGTTTTCGGAATTCTACCGACTGGTTTCGAGAAGAGCCTAATTTTTCAATTGCTGCCGCGTCTATGATGGTAAATAAAATAGACAGGCCAAACACGACTCCAACGGTTCGTGCCATTTGTAGATTTGCCGTTTATTTTTCGGTCTTTCGACCTTTTTGTCGCTTCACTCTTCTTTATGAAAGGCATTTCGTATGGTGTTATAAGGAGAAAACTAGAGCGTTAGATCGTGCTAGGCGGCAAATTTAAGAAGTCATACGTCTGCATCATCGTCATTTTAGAGCCATCCGCTGTCAGCGCCAGGGGCTATGCCAAAAGGGCAAAAAAGTCTCACGCCCTCAGAAACCTGAACTTTAATGAAGAGTCACCGCAAATGGGTCGTCCCCAAATTGACAGTGATTTCGTTTTTATTGATTCTATTCATATCTTTTATTGTACATATTTCACCTTTTATGACTACATTTAATTTCAATTATCTCATTTTGTTAACATTTTTTACACGGCC
>JAHPZR010048576.1:17500-23383 GCA_019787425.1 Platygyra sinensis | reverse complement strand
AGACTTGCACATATCTTTAGCCATCCACCAATTGTATCTTACAGGAAGGAAAAATCACTGAAAGACGTTTTAGTTCGCGCAAACGCTCTTTAGATCACGCCGCAATCATAAACTTGTAAACAAGGAAGCACTTTCGAAAGGTTTTTTTTCAAACCAGAAGAAATTTACATATGACCTTCTTCGTTCGCGCATCTCTTACCGCAACTCAACTGAGCAAACAGAAATAGCCCCTGATCATTTACTAACCGCTCCTTCGTTTTCACTTTGAACCTTTCAGTTGATCATTTATAGCGAACGTAGAAGCAGAGAAAAAAAAAAACATCGCAGCGGGACATTCCTGACATCTCACCGACCTACGTGGAGGCGCAACTCACCAATTTCGCAAAGCTTGAGAGCGGAATGCCCTAGGATCAGTTGCATGGGAGGACTCGCACCGGGCCCAAACCCACTTAACGCTGCCGCGTATTTGATGCAAACCTTGTACTCTGGCCGATCTTTTAGCATGTTGGGTTCAATGTTGCAAAATCTATTTATTTAGACCGACTAGTGAATTTCCATCATAGTGGTTACCGCTGTTAATCCGAAAGCATCAGCGCATGCGTAATTGTAAAGAGTGCCTTCAACGAAATTTACCAACCAATATTTTTTCAAGTCTGGTTGTTAGTAAAATTTCGAAACACAAATCATATAAATTCGTTTTATGGAAAATTTCGTGTACAATTAAGAGCTCAATGATGGTTTCTACGCAACGCACGTTTAGACTGGGGCAAAGACCATCATGTCAGTGGTTTCCCTCAAAATCTCCCTTTAATCTTTATGTATCGAGGTAAAACGTGTTCGTAAGCAGATCCAGGAATCGGCAGGATAATGTGTTTGAGCATTCATGAGACCAAAACGACCCTGTCAGTAGTTGTTTCGCAAATTGTGTTCGTTTTAGGCTCATAGCGTGTCAGAATGTCAGCGGCTTTGCCGCAGGAAGACTATACATGGAGCCGTACATGACGTACCTTATAAAGAATTCTTTGATTTTGCCGGTTTACCGCCAGATTCGAAAGGTGAGAAGATTCGTTCAAGGCGGTTTACCTTTTCGTTTTTGCGATCGGTTAGTACTTACCTTAGTTTTTGAGGTAAGAGATCTCAGTTCAGTAATTCAACAAACGGTAAGAAGTGGAATTTGAAGAAACTTAAGACGAAGGAAACTCTATTTAGCGTATGGAAAATCAATCGAGCGAGTCTCCTTCGCTTTCATTTGGAAGGACTGGAAGGAATTCACATGGAATTCAGCAACGAACTGAATGCGGTGTCGTGCTACAAAGAACCATTTCAGACACCAGGAGATGGATAGTCTTCCTCTTTGGTGTATACCACATGCTATTATGACTTTGAACAACCCATCTGGTGCAGAAATCATGACTGCTGAAAACGTTAACCACGTCCAGGTAAGCTGTTGCCCAAAGTTCATGCAAGCGAAATCAGCTTGATAATCTAGATGTCTTAATCTGCTTTCTAAAACATACACTCAAAATCATTAAACGTTGTTGAAATTATAGACATCCTCAGATCATTTTTAGTAAAGGAGATTACATAGAAATGTGCTCTTAACATGCTTAAAGTACATTTTATAGCTCATTTTATCGCACAGAATGTTGTCTTGTCAGGGTCAGGACAACCTGCAAAAGAGAGCTTTTCATATAGTAACATACACAAATAGTTACAATGCAGCCATGCATAATAGTAATAATACAGTAACGATGTCACAATTTCTCCTGTGCTATCTCACACGACTAGCAGTCATGAATAGATCAAGATATTTTATATTATTATACATTGTAGTCACCATCTATCTGCTCATTGGCTAAAAGCCTACAGTTAAATCTGGGAAACAGCGCAACCTACAGATTATTCACTAATCTGTACCTACTGATTAGTGAATAATCTGTAGGTTGCGCGCGCAATGCATGATTTCCAAGAACAATGTCAAGTTCACGGGGACAGCAATGTCAAGTTCACCGACAGTGAAGTAAGAATGGCTTCTCGATTCACTTCATCGATAATGCATTTGTCATTATTTTCTTCAAAACAATGTATAATAAAACAATAATATTTATTATTAGATTCAGTTTTTGTTATATTCGGAATAATCAAGGTCTCAGTTAGTGTTATCAGCCTCAGCCTTCAGCTTCGGCTGATAACACTTACCTCGACCTTAATTATTCCGGATATCACAAAAACTTCATCCAATAATTGTTTACAACTGTATGCATGAATAATCATGTGTAGTAAAGGCATTGTGGGCAAGTGTCAATCAACATCATATTATTATTATTTAACATCTTGACCCACAAACAATCAACAACCAATCAATCATCGGTCAACAATCAATCAACACTTGATTGACTTCTTGACTGACACTTGATCAACATTCGCACAATAGTCAGCCAAGTTGACCCTTGACCGAGATGTCAATTGAGTATTGATTGATTATTGATTGATTGAGTGTCATCTAAAATACTACTGACAAGCATCGAGAAGCAGTGACTGTCAAGGTGTTTAACAGCATTTAAAAGACAATTTTTCTTGGTTTTCTCTTTTATTTATTCTTTTTCAGTGATGAAACTGATTCACTTGAAATTTTTATGTATCTGCTTCCAAGTCCAACAGTCCCAGCAGTTGACCTGCATACAGGAAACCAGTCGCCCACCAGGGCAACCAGCCTAAAGATTTTAGTTGCCCAAGCCAAATTTTACATGCCTCGGGCAACAGGACACCCATTAGTTTTGAATCCTGTACATCTATCTTAAATTAATTGACATACAAATTTTATTTTGGTCATACATGTACTCTTTGTTAAGCCTGTATTTATGGCAAAAGTTCAAACCAAACTTTTACGGAATACAAATATTAACACTTTGTTTTTTTTTTTTTTTTACTGTGCATGCACTTTATCATGGCTTAATTTGCACCATCCTCTACATAAATGTACAAAGTCATGTGTTGTTACATGAAGATGTGGTTAGAAGAAAGCTAAGAGTGGTTTGGTTGACAAATAAGAAAAACATTGATCAGTGATTGATACAAACTTATTCTTGATCTACATGTATAAATTTGTGCATATTTTTCTCTTGATCAGAAACTGGAAAGACGAAATCGTGCATTTGAACTAGTACAGTCAAGCATGAGTGCAAAACAGAGGCAGTATGCAAGTGAAGTGCTGTATATGGACTACATGAGCAGTGAGGACTCTGATTATGAGGAGACAGAGGATCCCATTACTGGAGAGAGTGAGAGGAAATTGGCCTGTTATATAACAAAAAAGCTGCCATGGGAGAAGACCAGCCTGACTAGCCTTAAGTCAAGACTGGATCATGCATACCACAAGAGTCTGTCATCCCGTGAAAGAGCCATGTCAAAGCCAAGACAAGTTGGTGGATACTTAGCAAGACCAGCACCTGAAGGCCCATCCTGGGTTGTCAGACAGTCAGATGAGACTGCCTAAGTTTTATTTATTTATTTCATTTAATTTGAATATCACACCTGACTACAATGTACAGTTCCAGAAAATATCCCTACTCTCCCAACAGAAGAGATTGGAATTTCCTGGGGGGTGGGGGCTCTGTAAGGCCAAAAACAATATAGAAATGTATGAAGCTTAATTGGAATTTCCAGAGGGGTGGTGGGATCCCTTCCATAGGGGAGGTATGGATATTTTCTGGAATTACGCAATACTAAGAGACTGCCTATTTGGGGGGTTTAAAGACTTTGGATCTTGTTAAATTAATATAATTATACCCAATAACAATAATATTGCAAATCTCTGAAAACAAAGCCCAGTCATTCTGACTTCCTCAATGCATATAAGTGTTTACAATGACATTCAGTATATCCAGTAACCATTGCAAATCTCTGAAAACAAAGCCCCATCATTGTGACTCCCTCAGTGCATATAAGTGTTTACACTATTTCAGATGTTGCAATAAACAGATTTTATCTGTGTATCTCGCACTATAGATAGCAAATAATATTATTAGATACGTTGTGGCAATGTACATGTATTATGCAAGACTTGAATGCTTTGATCACAAACATCAGTGCATTCAAGTCTTGCATAATGCCTTTCCTTAAGTTCAAGGTACTAGTTAACTTTGACTTTTTTTCTGAAGCAAGTATATTTAGCTTAATCTGGAGTGCACCAACCATAAGCTTTAGTAATGTGCACACAAGGCTTCTGTATATTTGTTTCAGGTAAATCATTTCTCAAACAAAAATTGCATTTAAGCAAAATGGTGTGATATCCTTGTAATTGTGGGTCCTGGGTTGTTCAAAACAGATAAATCCTGGATAAGTGTTAATTTTGATTTTAGTTTCATAGCTTTTCAGTGTAGGTACAGTGTATCTGTTTATACTTTGTATTTCAGTTTTAAACGTGACTTATGTCAACCCCAAGACATTATCGGTAAAAAACTTTAATATTTTTAAAACATTTGCTTGTTTGCCTTTTTTCATGTATGTTGGGTAAGTGTTTATTGACTTAAAAGGACCCAGGACAAAGAAGTTTTGTAACAAAACACTTAAAACCTCATTTGTCTGCATTCGAGAAAAGTTATATTTACTATTTGCATGTGATATGTGATTTCTGGCAAAGTAGGTTTACAACATAATAGGTTTATGTGTACAGCTGCACATGTGAAGTCTTCGATCATCAGGAAAAGTGAAAAAAAAAACCTTTTGACAGAATTGTAAAAATGTTTCAGTTACGTGTAATAATAAAGAGATTTGAAACTTAATCCAAGGAAGTGTGTGTTCCATGTGTTGGATGGGCTTGCCGCAAAGTGACAAGTGGTCATACGGAGTAAGGTACATGTATTTAACAAACAAATGTTCAAATGGCAAATTAAATAAGAAAACAGTCGAGTCCCAGGTGCTTTCCAAAGCACACAATCAATTTGACTTGATGATTAAGTTGTTAAATTTCAGTAAATGGGTTTAGTTAAATGAAAATTATTCAAGGAATTTCAAATAAAAGGATTTGGAAACACGATTAAAACACCCTTTAAGTCCCTTAAATCTGACTTATATTTATGTTTTGAAGATATTTAATTTTCTCTTAAATGGGTAGTAAATATTAAAGGATGTTTTGATTAGATTTAATCTTCACTTAAACCTGCATTAAGGTTTAGCCTTGAGAGTATTTACGATAGGTTTAATCTCGAATTAAACATAGATATAATTTTCTTAAACGTTCACTTAAATGTATTAAACACAAGTTTAAGATAAGATTAATTCAAGTTTAAGTGCGCCAAAATGAGTTTTTTTTGTCTTGTGAAAATATTCTGATATGACTTTTGTTGTACAATCATGAAAAAAGTCAAAAACAAACAAACTTGACAGCACGACAGAAAACATGAGTTTGCACTGAGGTAGAACTGGACCTAAAATATTTACTGACCAAAAATAGCAGATCCTTATATCTCGTCACTGCAGTCAAACAAACCGATGAGAAAGGTACAGAAATGATTTGGAAGGCCCAGGGTACCTACCGCTTACTGTGACATCTAAATCGGTACTGCAAGACAAACAAATTACACCTGCAATGCGGTAAAACTGAACCAGTTTTGACGTTAAAGTGATAACTTACGGAAACGCATTGTCTCAAATAGGGTTTTACTATTTCTAGAAATACACAATAAAATATCTCGCGAGCAAGAAGTAAAATTTTCAGGAGAGTTCTGAAATGTGAAAAGTAAGTGCTCAATCCGATATACTGTGACCTCAATAGCACAGCCGGTAAACAGAAAAAAAAATCGTTTAATGATAGCGGCAAAAACCTTCAGGTGCATACTGGTGCGTTATGTTCCTCGTAAAAGAAAACATCTAAGTTTTTGA
>JAHPZR010048576.1:7500-12500 GCA_019787425.1 Platygyra sinensis | reverse complement strand
TACCCGCTCCCGGAAAAAGAAACTTATTACAGAAACCAAAATTAGAATTACCACTGCACCCTATCGGGAAGCAGGGGTACAATATGCTAACACCCGGTTGGAGCAACGTGCAAAGCAGAGAATGACGCATAAACCGCCAATGATATTGCTGCCACCAAAAGCGTGTGTGAAGATCGGGCAAGGGAACGTAAGGACATTGTTTTAGACTGGTAAGTGTGCTCAAGTGATAAAATAGATGCAGAGATATGGTTTTAGTATTTTGGGAGTAAATGAAATGAGGTGGAACTCTTATGGGAGGTTAAGAATAGCTACAGGGGAAACTGTGCTGTACTCAGGAATGGAGGGGTGGGGGTGTAAATCATGAGAATGGAATTGGCTTCATTATGTCTAAAGAAACAGCACAATGCCTGCTAAAGTGGGAACCGGTGTCCGAGAGAATAATCAGAGCCAGGTTCAACTCGAGGTGGCAACAGGTGACAATCTTGCAATGCTATGCCCCAACAAATGAGGCAACGGAGGAGGTGAGGGACGATTTCTACGACCAGCTACAGATGGTTTTGGAGCAGGTGCCATGCAGAGATGTGAAAATTGTCATGGGAGCTATGAATGCTAAGGTGGGGATGGACAATACAGGCAGAGAGAAGGTGATGGGAATGCATGGAGCAAGAGCTGAGATCAATAAAATCGGCGAGAGGTGGGCGGACTTCTGTCAGGCAAATGAACTGGTAATCGGTGGAACCCTGTTTCCCCATAAGGAGTGTCACAAGCGGACCTGGAGGTCTCCTGATGGTGTTATTATGAATCAGATTGACCACCTGGCATTTAGCAGGACATGGAGAAGCTCACTGCAGGATGTTCGTGTGTTGCGTGGGGCAGACGCCGCGTCAGACAAGGTCAGGCTGAAGATTGTCAAAGTGAGAAAAGGAAAATGTGGCCGAGTGCGTTTCGGGGTCAGCAAGGTGAAAGGCTTGGAGGTTAGGAGGGCATTCAAGCTACCACTGCACAACGGATTTGAGAGTCTGCAGCAGCTGATGGAGGAGGAAGAGCTCTCAGTCGATGATGAATGGAGGCGGATCGAACAAGGTTACGTGGAGACCTGCGAGCAGGTCCTTGGTAGGGCAAAGGCAAATAGGAAGGAGTAGATAGATAGATAGATAGATAGATAGATAGATAGATAGATAGATACAACTTTATTTAACTACGCTAGCCACACACAACAAAAGCTGTTTTCCAGGTGGGGCGTAGGTAAACACGTTAGAAAAGTTATATATGCATGGAGGATTGATTAAAAATAAATATATTTATATACATATTACATAGAATCAGTACGATCCAGTAGAAGGCATGGAAGGCGAGGAGGCAAGTGGACCAGCAAGGAGACTTGGGAGGTAATCGAGCAGCGAAAGGTGGCAAAAAACACCATGAACATGGCAAGAACGAGAAAGCAAAAGAGAGATGCAAACAAAAGGTACCGAGAGTTGAATAGGGAGGTGAAGAGGAGGTGCAGGAGAGACAATATGTGGTATATGTGGAATCAGAAGCTACGAAAGCTGAGGAGGCTGGCAAGAGAGGTGATGCAAGGACTTTGTACGAGATCACCAGAAAGCTAAGTGGAAGGTTCTAAAATACATATAAGCCAGTGAGAAATGAGGCAGGCTTGTTGCTCAGGTCAGTAGAAGAGGAGATGCACCGGTGGAGGGATCACTTTCAAACAGTGCTTAACCATGAAGAGCCACTCAACCCACCAGAGGTGGAGCCAAATGAAGAGCTCAATATCAGGACATGTCGCATCACACGTATTGAAATCAAGAATGCTATAAAAAAGTTAAAACACGGGTAGGCTGCAGTATGTGATAATGTACCACCAGAGGCAATTAAGGCAGGAGGGGACACGTCAGAGAACTTTCTTTTGGACTTCTGCAACAGGGTATGGATTGAGGAAAAGAAACCAGAGGAGTAGGAGAAGGGTCTCCTAATCAAGCTGCCCAAGAAAGGTGATCTGAGCTATCGTAAAAACTGGCGTGGCATCATGTTGCTGAACATGGCAAGTAAGGTGTTTTGCAGAGTGATCCTGGAGCGCATCAAGATTGCGCTGGATGAAAAATTGAGATAGGAACAGGCTGGCTTCCGAGCTGGCCGACGCTGTAGAGATCAAATAGCAACACTTCAGATTATTGTGGAGCAGAGCATCGAGTGGCAGTCAACCTTGTATGTCAGCTTTATAGATTTCGAAAAGGCCTTCGATAGTATCGGCAGAGAGGTTTTATGGAGGTTGTTGCGGCTTTACGGGATTCCTGTAAAGGTGGTCACTATCATCAGAGCTCTCTTTGAGGGTTTTTCCGCACAGGTGGTACACAATAGACAGAGGACCCTACCATTGAATATGAGGACTGGGGTAAGACAAGGCTACCTGCTATCTCCACTGCTGTATCTGGTTGCCCTGGATTGGGTGACGAGAACAGCCTTTGACAGGAAGAGAGGTATTCAGTGGACCTTTACGACATCCTTAGAAGACCTGGCCTCTGCCGATGATCTGGCCTTACCTTCGCACCGAATACAGGATGTGAGGGTTAAGACACAGGCCTTAGAGGTACAAAGTGCGTAGGTAGGTCTGAAGATCAATGCCACCAAGACAAAGTTGATGCGTATTGGTACCAAAGTTGACGATGGTGTGTCGGTAATAGGGGGGCCGATTGAGGAAATGGATGAGTTCATATACCCTGGGAGCATTGTAAACAAGAACGGAGGCACTGAAGACGAAATTCAGGCACGAATTGGAAAGGCACGACAGGAATTTGCAATGTTGAGACCGATATTGCGATCGACAGCACTAACAACCAAGACCAAGCTGAGAATCTTTGGGTCAAATATTTTCGAAGTTTTTTGTTATGTGACATCTTGCATGTCTATTGTGGTGATTTGGGACTAATGAGGAGTACTTGTTATAATTTTTGTATGTGCGAAGCTTACATTAACTTGGCAGGATAACTTTCTCTGTCTACGAGAATGACGTGATCGAAAGGAATTCTACTAAGATGACTGGGCACTAGTTCACGTAGACGAAACGATCGAGTGCTAGTAGTTGGCTAGTGTGAGTGGATTTCTGTCGTTTTCATGTTGGTCACTTCGCTTAAGTGTAGAATTTATCGGTTTTTTGATATCTTTTATTTTCAAAGCTTTCAGTTGCCAAGGTAGGTTTTTTATTTCATAGCTTGTTTTGAGATGCGCGCGCTGTCTGTTTGTCGAAAATCCATCTTCGTATCCTTCGCAATTTCGTATTTTAGCTATGCTTTATTGCATGTCTGTTTTCATTTATCGAAAATACGGCTTCCTAATTTCGTGCGGGCTTTGATTAAATATTGATTACAGTCGTATTGTTTATTATTAGCTTTCTTTCGTCATTCTTTCAAGTGTCCATATCGGGAATTATTTTATAAACACAAGCCAACACATCAAGACTCGGCTTGTAGTTAGCGCAGGTTGCACAGGGGCTGGTACGCTTTTGCAAGCTAAAAGAATCATTGTACTTTCACAAGCCCATATCTGGGTAGCCACAATTTATATCGCCTTGAAGTAAATGATATGAAGGCAGCACATGTAAGTGAGACATATTGTTAAGGATTGTCATATCTCTTGGAAACTGAAAAGACTGTATTACACTTGCATTGTACCCGCATTGTTAGAAATACACTTGAACAGTTTTTACAGTCACCCTGTTGTTGCTTTTCAAGATTCAAAGTTAATATGTGAATCTCGGTTAACAAGCATCGGCTTTCATAACCCTTTCGTGAATGCAAAGGATGCCTTATCACGTTTAAGGATCAGTTCTGGAACACAGAGCCAAAACGTTTAAAAATTTCATGCCGAAATTGAAATAAGTTCACTGTTACACAATGCAAAATGTGGAACGAAGTGATGCTTTGGTTGGCACAAATGATGGGCTACATTGCGTATATTCTGTTAGTTGTAAGGCAAATGAATGATGCGGATGAAAATGTATACCTTACAATTTTTGGTGTCTTTGATTGGCCGTCATTTTTCTGAAAACTGCAGCATACATGAACATGAGGGAAACGCACCCCTACAAAACGTAACGCTCTAAACAATACCTAACATTACTTCCAAGTGGCTTCCAGAATAACTATCTTGTTTGTTTAAACGAATTTCGAGGTAAAATACGCACACGCAAGTACGCAGTGCGGACGTACCATTTTGTAGCTGTTGTCGGTTTATGGTTTAAATGCATTTTTACAGGGAGGAGCGCAAATGAAAAAGCTCACCATTTTGAACATACGATCTGCCAGACGAGGCTGAGAAATCTTTAGATTTTGAATAAAGTAGTGAAACGCTTCATCTCCTCTCTCGGGTAGAATAGTTACCAACATCCCCACCTGCTCACTTGCTGTTGGCAAACTCCTGATTGCTGCAAAATCTTCGTCATTTAATACGGCCGTCATGTATGGTAACAGTGTTGAAAGCTCTAGATTCTCTTGGAGAAAGGCCATGTTGCTTATTAACAGATTCCTGTTACTTTCATTCATCTGTTCACTTGGTGATATTCTTAACGCCATTTTACTCACGTTTGTCTTGTATACTATACGTTCCTGTAAGGTAAGGTAAAGGTCGTAAAGCTTCGATCTACTTATACACAATAACAATATGGTCGTTTATGTGGTGGTAAAAATAAAAGCTACTTAGAAGACTTCTAAAAGACTATCTAAAAGATATTTACAATAAGACGAACTATTGATTACAGAAACAGCACGATAAAATATAAAAAAAATAATCTATCAAACATTTATACTGACATAATAGCAACAGGATATAACATGGCCGCGCGTAGGCACTACCGAGTGTTCGCTGCACTCACTAATTGTGAAATATTTTTTAAAATAAGAAGAGAAATTTTGTATCTCCAGTTAGCGACCATGTTATTTTCGCTCTATTATATTAAGCCGTGTAATACATAAACGTACTAATAAGAGTGCCTTTTACGATTT
>JAHPZR010048575.1:37500-42914 GCA_019787425.1 Platygyra sinensis | reverse complement strand
TGACGCGTACAACTAGCACGCAAAGAACTTGCTCATTCACAGCGCGAAACAGATCAACTGACTTCCGGTTGGGCAAAAACGCTAAATTTTCGGCGGATTTTAAATTGAATTAATATTTTTTTATGTGACACAGTTTACCCCAAAATACAGAATATAGCTAAGCATTGATTTTTCAAAACATTTTTTTTGAAAATGTTATGGGTATTTCAATATCGTTTATCCCTTTAAAAAGAGCATTTTTCAAAATAAAAAGAAACCCATCCTAAGGAGGATGCTAAAATGAATACAAATTATCAAACCACTGATTAAATACCCAAATTATGTAGCACGTAGAAAAATTTAGAGTTTTCTTTTATCGGCCACGTGACCATGGGCGTGGCATAATGATGTCATATTTAGGGTCACTGGTTGACAAAAGTTTGAAACTGACCAAAATAATGCCAAATTCTCTCAAATTACTTGACTATTACATCCTTAGCAACGCATCCCCCAAAAAACGTCAGTAGGCCCTTAAGGACGTTCGCGCCCATTGCTCCTGCGCATCTCTAGTGCACACGCTATTCATTGGTCACGCGCGTTCCACGTCATTTTCAAGCGCACGCTCCGAGTCGAAAATTCAACAAAATATAGATCTGATGACCTTTGCGTTAACTTTGTGTGCGAATATTTTTGTTGGATGCTCGGTGAACCCCACTTTTTTTTCGGCAGATCACTTCCTTTTCTGATTCTTTCCATTATACTAAAAATCAAAAAAAATCTGTACGTGGGAAGTTTTAATTATTTCTCATATACTATACAAATAGGGTCGAATTGGTACGTGGATACAGGTGTGCGTAACTTAGAAGTTGTTTGTTTTAAGGCTAATTCTAGCTGATTTTCTGACATATGTAGCAAAGATCTATCAAATAGGCCTATATATGCTGTTTTAAACACACATAACCTTACTACGATTCTTCAACTTAAATATATGCCGATAGTAATGAATTCGGCCAGAATCGCCAGGAATGACTGGAAATCCTATAAATGCTATGGTCTGAGCTGCGCCTTATCTTCAAAACGAGTTCGGTGACCCCCGATTTTTTTTACGTTTTTAATCTAATCTTATCACTTTCTACCTGCAGTCAAAGTTTGAAAAAAATCTGTGCGTGGGAAGTTTTTGGGCGCGAACGTCTTTAATGAACGTTGTCCTTGGCGTCGCCTTCGTGGTTTCGTAAACAGCGGCTCGCGCCATCGACCCTCGCACGCTCACGCGGACAGTCACGCCCCGGCCAAGCTCACTTGTTTTGCCGTCTTCCCCACGGATTTTGTTCGTGACTAGACTTCGAGTCGTCTAGTCACTACTAAAAATCCTACTTTTCAAAAATGTTATTTAAATCCTGCCAGATATAACTTGTGCCTGTAATTATTTTGACCTTCTCAAACCATGTCAAGAACTCCCATGGTTACAATGGTGTTGCACCACGTTTTATGGAAATTTGTTGAATAGTAATAAATATAGTCTCCCGAAACTTCAAGTGAAACACTTTGAGAAAACTAACAGATTTGGCGTAAAATTTCTTTCCACTGTAATTTACATTTAATCCTGAGAGAAGTGGTTGACATGGACGTCAAGGACGAAGTTATACAAGCCATCTCTATCGGCCTCATAGTCGCTTACTTCCTTCTCAACACCAATCGAGTTCTAAAGAGCATCGAAATATGCAAGGAATGCTTAGCCATCTTCAAACAAAAGGCAGGCGTCAAAGACGATGAACTAGCCAGATCATTATACAAGATGGTGTATTTGATAATGTCTAATCCTTATCGTGCTATTAACGATAGCATAAATGCCATAAAAGAATACAATCTAAGCTCCAGTCTAGCAGACCTGTATTTCTGTCAAAATAAATACGCAGAAGCGAGAGAACACTACGAGAGAGCGCTACTAATCAGCAAAGATTTCGGTGACAGAAATAGAGCAGCGTCCTGTTACTTAAACCTTGGAGCTGTGTATGGATCAGTTGGCGAATATGACAAGGCGAGGGATCATCTTGAGAAATCGCTTGCGATCAAAAAAGAAATCGGTGACAGAAATGGAGAAGCGTGCTGCTACTTAAACCTTGGAACTGTGTGTGGATCAGTTGGCCAACATGAAAAGGCGAGGAAACTACTAAAGAAATCCCTTGCGATCACAAAAGAAATCGGGGACAGACATGGAGAAGCGGACTGTTACATAAAACTTGGAACTGAGTATCGATCAGTTGGCGAATATGACAAGGCGAGGGAACATCACCAGAAATCACTAGTAATAAAAAAAGAAATAGGTGACAGACATGGAGAAGGCAACTGTTACTTAAACCTTGGAGTTGTGTATATATCAGTCTGCGAATATGACAAGGCGAGGGAACTACTCGAGAAATCACTTGCGATCAAAAAAGAAATCGGTGACAGATGTGGAGAAGGCCGCTGTTACCGAAACCTTGGAACTGTGTATAAATCAGTTGGCGAATATGACAAGGCGAGGGAGCAGTACGAGAAATCACTTGTAATCACAAAAGAAATCAGTGACAGAAATGGAGAAGCGGCCTGTTACAGTAGCCTTGGAAATGTGTATAAATTAGTTGGCGAATATGACAAGGCGAGGGAACTACTCGAGAAATCACTTGCGATCAACAAAGAAGCCGGTGACAGAAATGGAGAAGCGACCTGTTACTTAAACCTTGGAGCTGGGTATATATCAGTCTGCGAATTTGACAAGGCGAGGGAACTACTCGAGAAATCACTTGTAATCACAAAAGAAATCAGTGACAGAAATGGAGAAGCGGCCTGTTACTTAAACCTTGGAATTCTGTATAAATCAGTCGGCGAATATGACAAGGCGAGGGAATATCTCGAGAAATCACTTGCGATAGAAAAAGAAATCGGTGATAGACGAGGAGAAGCGCACTGTTCCGCAAGCCTTGGAGTTGTGTATCGACTTGTTGGCGAATGTAACAGTGCTATAGAACATATAAAGAAAGCATTGGTGGTCAAGAGAAAAATTCGCGACAAAGTAGGAGTAAGCACCTGCTGTTATATTCTCGCCCACTTCTTTCATTCTCTTGGTAAATATCCCAAGGCTAACGAATATAATAAGAAAGCACTTATCATCGCATCAGAAACTGGAGACAACGCACAGAAAGTCGCCTGTTTTGTACTACAAGGAGATATCATGCGCTGTATTGGTGGCTACATCAAGGCTAAAGAATATTGTGGGGAAGCGATTGCGATCTGCAAAGAAACTGGTTTACGACAAATGGAGGCCAGTTGTTACTTTACTTTAGGACGCATTCTTTTCGAAGAGGGTGAATATAATAAGGCTGATGATCACTTCAAAAAGTCACTTGCGATATATGAGGACACAGGCGATATTCGAGGGGACTTCCTCACACTCCAGGAACTAGCACGCGTAAGATTAAAAGATAGAAAGAATCAGGAAGCTACGTCTTACTTACTTACTGCTATTGAAAAATGCGAGAAAATGCGTGGCTCTCTACGAGATAACGATCAATGGAAGATATCCTTCACAGATATCAATATATCACCCTACCTCAACCTCTGCAGATTGCTTTGTGAAACCGGAAATCCCCAACAAGCTTTGTATGTTTCAGAGCTCGGGAAGGCTAGGGCTTTGGCAGATTTAATGTCAGCTCAGTACTTTGTGAAGAATCAAATCTCCGCCAATCCTCATACATGGTCTGGAATTGAAAGAATCATGGAAAGAGAACGTAATTGCTCCTGTCTATACGTCTCCTATTATCTTGACACGATCTATTTCTGGATTCTTGACAGAAGTCGACTTACAAAGTTCCGAGACATTAAAGGAAAGGAACATGTTGCTTATGAAGGTCGCGTTAAAAATCTGGATGACTTTTTTGCGACCAAAAAATTTAGATGTTTTGGCATGTCAACAACGAAGCTACGCAAGGATGAGTCTTTAAATGTCAGACAAGGCCGTAAATACAATTCTTGCGAGGATGACGGCCATGAAGGTTTCCGACTTGGAAAGGAAAGTGAAGAGAACCAAGGACCCAAAATGAATCTTCCACTGTGTTATAAACTAATCATCGCTCCTGTGGTTGACTTGCTTGAGGCTCCTGAAATCATCATTGTTCCCGATCGTTTCTTATACAATATTCCATTTGCCGCGTTGAGTGATGGAAGTGGAAAGACTTTATCAGAAACTTTCAAGATCCGTGTCGCTCCTTCTTTAACAACTCTCAGGCTCATCCATGACAGTCCAGCAGACTATCACAGTCAGACCGGTGCACTGATAGTGGGGAATCCTGATGTTGGTGAGGTAATTTTCAAAGGACGTCTTACGACCCTTTCGCGTCTGCCTTGCGCAGAAGAGGAAGCAAAGATGGTAGGAAGAAAGCTGGGTGTAGAGCCTTTACTAGGACAGCAGGCTACTAAGCAGGCCGTACTTGAAGCCATGGAATCGGTGGCTCTGATCCATTTGGCTGCGCACGGTGATAAAGAAAAAGGAGAAATTGCCCTGGCACCTTCCTTTCGCATTCCTAACAGTATACCTCGAGAAGGGCTCTACTTGTTGACAACGTCTGACATTTCAAAAGTTCAAGTGCGAGCTAAACTGGTAGTCCTTAGCTGTTGCCATAGTGCACGTGGAGAGATTAAAGCCGAAGGAGCTGTCGGAATTGCTCGAGCATTTCTAGGATCTGGCGCACGCTCAGTGTTGGTGTCACTGTGGGCTCTAGAGGACAGCTCAACAGAGCAGTTAATGAGTCATTTCTACGATCACCTTGTTCTTGGGGAAAGCGCTAGTGACTCTCTTCACCAGGCCATGACGTGGATGAGATGTAACGGCTACTCTGACGTGAAGCAGTGGGCGCCTTTTGTACTGATTGGAGATAACGTGACATTTGATTTTGGAAAGTAAGGTAAGTTTCGTTTGAAAAAGAGCTCTTCCTGTTTTCTAACATTTCTTTCTAGTTATTGTTTAATGTTTTGCTGAGGAGTTATCGATCGAGTGAATTTTCAAAAAGTGTAAGGTGAACCACATCTGATTATTTCAGTTACTTTTTGTTCTTTAGCAACGAACATGGTATTTTATTATAACTGGCCTATTTTCAATAAGATTAGAGAGAATTAGGTAACGTACAGTGCTGCGTGCACAACTTCTCGGATACAAAACAAGTTCATTAATTTCAACTATACAATGAAACTGCTTATGGTTCCCACTGAATTAATTCTTCGAATGACAATAATTTTATTCTATGGTTTATATGAACATATTCGAGAGCCACAATCACATGTTTGTAATCACGAAGTACGTTTGAGAAATTAAGAAAGCACAAGCAACAGGCCAATGTCGTCCACATTTCTCAAGTGTTTGTAGTGTCTCATCCAAGAACATTGATTTATTTCTTTTGCCT
>JAHPZR010048575.1:20000-22500 GCA_019787425.1 Platygyra sinensis | reverse complement strand
TATATCTCATATAAAAGATATATTTAATTATTATTACAGTGCTATTACAGTTTTCAGTGTGTTAATCGTTTTCAATGATACAGTATTGAGTTTACCCTCTACCATCTACGCTCTACGATTCTATGTATGGATGTAGATTCTTACAGTTATTGTAGCAAATATTAAGGCACATGGAGCTTGTTGAGTGTTATTGCGGTTAACAGTATTTTAATAGTCTTTCAGTGTTGAGTTTACCCTCTAGCCTCTACCATCTACGCTCTACGCTGTACGATTCTATGTACAGGCATATAGAAGCTTATAGTTATTCAGTGTAGCAAACATTAAAGCACATGGGGATTGTTGAGTGTTGTTATGGTTTGCAGAATTTTAATAATCTTTTTAATTTACAATTCTGTATTGAGTTTCCCTTAACAAGCTACTCTTCGATCTCAATGTAACTCTACCCTCTACGATCCACTCTTTAAGCTCTACCAGCTACTCTCTGCACTCTACGCTCTATGCTGTACGATCTACCCTCTCAATAGCTACCAGCTACTCTCTGCACTCCACGCTCTACCCTCTGCGCTCTACGATCTACCCTCTACGCCCTACGATCCACTCTTTAAGCTCTACCAGCTACTCTCTGTACTCTACGCTCTACGCTGTACGATCTGCCCTCTAAGCTCTATAGCTACCAGCTACTCTCTGCACTCTACGCTCTACGATCTACCCTCTACGCACTACTTCCTACTTTCTTGCACTCTACGCTCTACGCTGTACGATCTACCCAAGCTCTACCAGCTACTCTCTGCACTCTACGTTCTACGCTCTACTCTTTATGGTCTACGCTTTACGCGATCTTCCCTCTACTTTCTACGCACTACCTGCTATCCTCTAGGCTCTACGCTGTACGATCTACCATCTATTCTCTTAGCACTACCTGCAACTCCCTGCACTTTACGCACATCACTGTACGATCTACCTTCTGTTATCGCTGTTTCGCCGTAGCACTGATTGAGTAGGAATCAAACTGGCACTGTACTTCAAACATCGTAAGACTTTATCTGTTTTCACGAATACAATAGTCCAGCTGTTATCGTCCAAAAATATGCTGAATTGTTCACTTTGATGACAAAAGATGAAACTTTGCCAGATTGCTACCATCCCTAAGACCAACATTTTCTGCTATGGATCCAGTTAAAATTCGCTATTGGTGCTGAGTACTGCGCATGCCTAGAGGATAGCAGGTAGTGCGTAGAAAGTAGAGGGAAGATCGCGTAAAGCGTAGACCATAAAGAGTAGAGCGTAGAACGTAGAGTGCAGAGAGTAGCTGGTAGAGCTTGGGTAGATCGTACAGCGTAGAGCGTAGAGTGCAAGAAAGTAGGAAGTAGTGCGTAGAGGGTAGATCGTAGAGCGTAGAGTGCAGAGAGTAGCTGGTAGCTATAGAGCTTAGAGGGCAGATCGTACAGCGTAGAGCGTAGAGTACAGAGAGTAGCTGGTAGAGCTTAAAGAGTGGATCGTAGGGCGTAGAGGGTAGATCGTAGAGCGCAGAGGGTAGAGCGTGGAGTGCAGAGAGTAGCTGGTAGCTATTGAAGGGTAGATCATACAGCATAGAGCGTAGAGTGCAGAGAGTAGCTGGTAGAGCTTAAAGAGTGGATCGTAGAGGGTAGAGTATAGATCGAAGAGTAGCTTGTTAAGGGAAACTCAATACAGAATTGTAAATTTAAAAGATTATTAAAATTCTGCAAACCATAACAACACTCAACAATCCCCATGTGCTTTAATGTTTGCTACACTGAATAACTATAAGCTTCTATATGCCTGTACATAGAATCGTACAGCGTAGAGCGTAGATGGTAGAGGCTAGAGGGTAAACTCAACACTGAAAGACTATTAAAATACTGTTAACCGCAATCACTCAACAAGCTCCATGTGGCTTAATATTTGCTACAATAACTAAGAATCTACATCCATACATAGAATCATAGAGCGTAGATGGTAGAGGGTAAACTCAATACTGTATCATTGAAAATGATTAACACACTGAAAACTGTAATAGCACTGTAATAATAATTAAATATATCTTTTATATGAGATATATGAAGAGTAATATGCCACAAATTGAAATCAAACGTGTCACAAAATAGGCAGGTAACCATAGTAACAATACACAATTATGGTTAAGTCTATGAATAAGAAGGCAATGTATCTTTTCAACATGTAGGAGGAGACTAGTGACGAAAGCGTAGAGTCCTAGAGCTCTACGAAAATTTCTACACCAAATCGAGCTTCATAAAACGGGCTGGGTATATCCATTAAACTCGGTCGAGAACCAAAATAGCGGCAATTTCACGTACTTTGATGCGCCATAGAAAATCAGAGATTTAACTGCCCATATTGCATTAGCTCTCCTAATTAACCTTTAGGAAGTGGACAGTGTTTGCTCAAGATCAAATACAGGGGTAACCATTCCTGCATAATAGCAATCTGGAACTGGGTGTGTTGCCATAGCAACATCAAA
>JAHPZR010048575.1:0-5000 GCA_019787425.1 Platygyra sinensis | reverse complement strand
CTCAGCAAAACATTAAACAATAACTAGAAAGAAATGTTAGAAAACAGGAAGAGCTCTTTTTCAAACGAAACTTACCTTACTTTCCAAAATCAAATGTCACGTTATCTCCAATCAGTACAAAAGGCGCCCACTGCTTCACGTCAGAGTAGCCGTTACATCTCATCCACGTCATGGCCTGGTGAAGAGAGTCACTAGCGCTTTCCCCAAGAACAAGGTGATCGTAGAAATGACTCATTAACTGCTCTGTTGAGCTGTCCTCTAGAGCCCACAGTGACACCAACACTGAGCGTGCGCCAGATCCTAGAAATGCTCGAGCAATTCCGACAGCTCCTTCGGCTTTAATCTCTCCACGTGCACTATGGCAACAGCTAAGGACTACCAGTTTAGCTCGCACTTGAACTTTTGAAATGTCAGACGTTGTCAACAAGTAGAGCCCTTCTCGAGGTATACTGTTAGGAATGCGAAAGGAAGGTGCCAGGGCAATTTCTCCTTTTTCTTTATCACCGTGCGCAGCCAAATGGATCAGAGCCACCGATTCCATGGCTTCAAGTACGGCCTGCTTAGTAGCCTGCTGTCCTAGTAAAGGCTCTACACCCAGCTTTCTTCCTACCATCTTTGCTTCCTCTTCTGCGCAAGGCAGACGCGAAAGGGTCGTAAGACGTCCTTTGAAAATTACCTCACCAACATCAGGATTCCCCACTATCAGTGCACCGGTCTGACTGTGATAGTCTGCTGGACTGTCATGGATGAGCCTGAGAGTTGTTAAAGAAGGAGCGACACGGATCTTGAAAGTTTCTGATAAAGTCTTTCCACTTCCATCACTCAACGCGGCAAATGGAATATTGTATAAGAAACGATCGGGAACAATGATGATTTCAGGAGCCTCAAGCAAGTCAACCACAGGAGCGATGATTAGTTTATAACACAGTGGAAGATTCATTTTGGGTCCTTGGTTCTCTTCACTTTCCTTTCCAAGTCGGAAACCTTCATGGCCGTCATCCTCGCAAGAATTGTATTTACGGCCTTGTCTGACATTTAAAGACTCATCCTTGCGTAGCTTCGTTGTTGACATGCCAAAACATCTAAATTTTTTGGTCGCAAAAAAGTCATCCAGATTTTTAACGCGACCTTCATAAGCAACATGTTCCTTTCCTTTAATGTCTCGGAACTTTGTAAGTCGACTTCTGTCAAGAATCCAGAAATAGATCGTGTCAAGATAATAGGAGACGTATAGACAGGAGCAATTACGTTCTCTTTCCATGATTCTTTCAATTCCAGACCATGTATGAGGATTGGCGGAGATTTGATTCTTCACAAAGTACTGAGCTGACATTAAATCTGCCAAAGCCCTAGCCTTCCCGAGCTCTGAAACATACAAAGCTTGTTGGGGATTTCCGGTTTCACAAAGCAATCTGCAGAGGTTGAGGTAGGGTGATATATTGATATCTGTGAAGGATATCTTCCATTGATCGTTATCTCGTAGAGAGCCACGCATTTTCTCGCATTTTTCAATAGCAGTAAGTAAGTAAGACGTAGCTTCCTGATTCTTTCTATCTTTTAATCTTACGCGTGCTAGTTCCTGGAGTGTGAGGAAGTCCCCTCGAATATCGCCTGTGTCCTCATATATCGCAAGTGACTTTTTGAAGTGATCATCAGCCTTATTATATTCACCCTCTTCGAAAAGAATGCGTCCTAAAGTAAAGTAACAACTGGCCTCCATTTGTCGTAAACCAGTTTCTTTGCAGATCGCAATCGCTTCCCCACAATATTCTTTAGCCTTGATGTAGCCACCAATACAGCGCATGATATCTCCTTGTAGTACAAAACAGGCGACTTTCTGTGCGTTGTCTCCAGTTTCTGATGCGATGATAAGTGCTTTCTTATTATATTCGTTAGCCTTGGGATATTTACCAAGAGAATGAAAGAAGTGGGCGAGAATATAACAGCAGGTGCTTACTCCTACTTTGTCGCGAATTTTTCTCTTGACCACCAATGCTTTCTTTATATGTTCTATAGCACTGTTACATTCGCCAACAAGTCGATACACAACTCCAAGGCTTGCGGAACAGTGCGCTTCTCCTCGTCTATCACCGATTTCTTTTTCTATCGCAAGTGATTTCTCGAGATATTCCCTCGCCTTGTCATATTCGCCGACTGATTTATACAGAATTCCAAGGTTTAAGTAACAGGCCGCTTCTCCATTTCTGTCACTGATTTCTTTTGTGATTACAAGTGATTTCTCGAGTAGTTCCCTCGCCTTGTCAAATTCGCAGACTGATATATACCCAGCTCCAAGGTTTAAGTAACAGGTCGCTTCTCCATTTCTGTCACCGGCTTCTTTGTTGATCGCAAGTGATTTCTCGAGTAGTTCCCTCGCCTTGTCATATTCGCCAACTAATTTATACACATTTCCAAGGCTACTGTAACAGGCCGCTTCTCCATTTCTGTCACTGATTTCTTTTGTGATTACAAGTGATTTCTCGTACTGCTCCCTCGCCTTGTCATATTCGCCAACTGATTTATACACAGTTCCAAGGTTTCGGTAACAGCGGCCTTCTCCACATCTGTCACCGATTTCTTTTTTGATCGCAAGTGATTTCTCGAGTAGTTCCCTCGCCTTGTCATATTCGCAGACTGATATATACACAACTCCAAGGTTTAAGTAACAGTTGCCTTCTCCATGTCTGTCACCTATTTCTTTTTTTATTACTAGTGATTTCTGGTGATGTTCCCTCGCCTTGTCATATTCGCCAACTGATCGATACTCAGTTCCAAGTTTTATGTAACAGTCCGCTTCTCCATGTCTGTCCCCGATTTCTTTTGTGATCGCAAGGGATTTCTTTAGTAGTTTCCTCGCCTTTTCATGTTGGCCAACTGATCCACACACAGTTCCAAGGTTTAAGTAGCAGCACGCTTCTCCATTTCTGTCACCGATTTCTTTTTTGATCGCAAGCGATTTCTCAAGATGATCCCTCGCCTTGTCATATTCGCCAACTGATCCATACACAGCTCCAAGGTTTAAGTAACAGGACGCTGCTCTATTTCTGTCACCGAAATCTTTGCTGATTAGTAGCGCTCTCTCGTAGTGTTCTCTCGCTTCTGCGTATTTATTTTGACAGAAATACAGGTCTGCTAGACTGGAGCTTAGATTGTATTCTTTTATGGCATTTATGCTATCGTTAATAGCACGATAAGGATTAGACATTATCAAATACACCATCTTGTATAATGATCTGGCTAGTTCATCGTCTTTGACGCCTGCCTTTTGTTTGAAGATGGCTAAGCATTCCTTGCATATTTCGATGCTCTTTAGAACTCGATTGGTGTTGAGAAGGAAGTAAGCGACTATGAGGCCGATAGAGATGGCTTGTATAACTTCGTCCTTGACGTCCATGTCAACCACTTCTCTCAGGATTAAATGTAAATTACAGTGGAAAGAAATTTTACGCCAAATCTGTTAGTTTTCTCAAAGTGTTTCACTTGAAGTTTCGGGAGACTATATTTATTACTATTCAACAAATTTCCATAAAACGTGGTGCAACACCATTGTAACCATGGGAGTTCTTGACATGGTTTGAGAAGGTCAAAATAATTACAGGCACAAGTTATATCTGGCAGGATTTAAATAACATTTTTGAAAAGTAGGATTTTTAGTAGTGACTAGACGACTCGAAGTCTAGTCACGAACAAAATCCGTGGGGAAGACGGCAAAACAAGTGAGCTTGGCCGGGGCGTGACTGTCCGCGTGAGCGTGCGAGGGTCGATGGCGCGAGCCGCTGTTTACGAAACCACGAAGGCGACGCCAAGGACAACGTTCATTAAAGACGTTCGCGCCCAAAAACTTCCCACGCACAGATTTTTTTCAAACTTTGACTGCAGGTAGAAAGTGATAAGATTAGATTAAAAACGTAAAAAAAATCGGGGGTCACCGAACTCGTTTTGAAGATAAGGCGCAGCTCAGACCATAGCATTTATAGGATTTCCAGTCATTCCTGGCGATTCTGGCCGAATTCATTACTATCGGCATATATTTAAGTTGAAGAATCGTAGTAAGGTTATGTGTGTTTAAAACAGCATATATAGGCCTATTTGATAGATCTTTGCTACATATGTCAGAAAATCAGCTAGAATTAGCCTTAAAACAAACAACTTCTAAGTTACGCACACCTGTATCCACGTACCAATTCGACCCTATTTGTATAGTATATGAGAAATAATTAAAACTTCCCACGTACAGATTTTTTTTGATTTTTAGTATAATGGAAAGAATCAGAAAAGGAAGTGATCTGCCGAAAAAAAAGTGGGGTTCACCGAGCATCCAACAAAAATATTCGCACACAAAGTTAACGCAAAGGTCATCAGATCTATATTTTGTTGAATTTTCGACTCGGAGCGTGCGCTTGAAAATGACGTGGAACGCGCGTGACCAATGAATAGCGTGTGCACTAGAGATGCGCAGGAGCAATGGGCGCGAACGTCCTTAAGGGCCTACTGACGTTTTTTGGGGGATGCGTTGCTAAGGATGTAATAGTCAAGTAATTTGAGAGAATTTGGCATTATTTTGGTCAGTTTCAAACTTTTGTCAACCAGTGACCCTAAATATGACATCATTATGCCACGCCCATGGTCACGTGGCCGATAAAAGAAAACTCTAAATTTTTCTACGTGCTACATAATTTGGGTATTTAATCAGTGGTTTGATAATTTGTATTCATTTTAGCATCCTCCTTAGGATGGGTTTCTTTTTATTTTGAAAAATGCTCTTTTTAAAGGGATAAACGATATTGAAATACCCATAACATTTTCAAAAAAAATGTTTTGAAAAAATCAATGCTTAGCTATATTCTGTATTTTGGGGTAAACTGTGTCACATAAAAAAATATTAATTCAATTTAAAATCCGCCGAAAATTTAGCGTTTTTGCCCAACCGGAAGTCAGTTGATCTGTTTCGCGCTGTGAATGAGCAAGTTCTTTGCGTGCTAGTTGTACGCGTCAGCTTT
>JAHPZR010048574.1:7500-15137 GCA_019787425.1 Platygyra sinensis | reverse complement strand
CATTTGTGGCAGATTTAGGAGGGCCAAGAAGTTATCCAGAAAGACATATTTATCATGCATTTTCTAATAAATGTCGTCTTCGCAGTTGTAAGGTCCCTATTATATGCAGTTTCGCCCTTCTTTTCCTCTTCACATCATTGGTAATGTAAAAAAAAAAAGTCTGCATTCGATCCAAGTGGTCCATCAGGCCAGAGCTTATCCCGGTTTCTGTAGCATGAAGCGACTGGGAGTATTTCTACTCCACCCTGGATGGGATGCTAGTCCATCACAGGGTTACCTCCAGCATTAGATTCCCCGGTACACACCATTTCTGTAGTTTAGTTTTTACCTTTTTAACCGCTAAAACCGGTCTAGATGTAGAGAATCTAGACCGCGGTCAAAAATCGATTTCAGCCAATCAAATACGTGAATTTGGTAGTTCCAGTCCTTGTGGGGCACGCACTGAACCATTTCAAAAAGGAAAAGATAATCTATTTAGTATTAAAATGACTTTTTAACTCAAAAAACTACGCAGAAGTCAAAGTTTGAAGTAGATCTCTGCGTGGTGGCCTAATCTTGGCGGTTTCCTAGAATCGCACACTCCCGAGACTCGAACTGCCAATAGCGCGTGTTTACGTCACTACCACAAACTGCCCCGGCCCTCGCCAACTATAAGAAACCTTGACCTGACCAGCCTCTGAACTGTTCCGTATTCTGAATACTAAGGTGATGAAAATAAACTTATCAACTACAACTGCGAATATTTGGATATCTTTGTCGCGTTTTCGCTCTCTTCCAATTATGGAGCAGTATTAATCAGCTCACTGAATAAGTAAACACCTACCTTTTCTTTTGCAAACAAAGATTGAATCAAAAAACAGAAGAATGGAAACCAAGGCAACCAAGGCAGCCATTCCTGGGGCGAAGCTCTGAACATTCCTGACAAATTCGTCACATGATGGACAAACAGTGCTAACGGAGATTGAGAAGGTGACAAAAATTACAGTTGGTAAAATGAAAACAGTGTCATGACATATTTAAGAATAATCATATTAGATTTCAGTCACATATTTGAACTCAACAAACTAACTTTCCCTTAATTGCGTGAAAAAATGAACAAATTTAACTAAAAACACCTCGACCCCAAAAGATGCTGATGGCAAATGTCAGGCTATTGGTTAACGCAAACAATAACAACAACAATACTTTATTTAAGTGTCGAATGTATTTAACACTGTTGTGTGCTAATTGGGGACACCGTAAATAAGTAACTAAATATTGAAAGTTGAACAAAAACTATTAACAATCCCAACTGGTAGGAGGCTAACCAGTTGGCTATTTACACAACGCGCTCGAGGAGATGAACTGTGGACTACCGCGAACAAATCCAGAGAGTATTAGGGTGAAGGATTTGAACCAGGGATCTCCAGATTAAAAATCCAGCGCCCTAAACTACTCGGCCACGCTATCGTGCGTGTCGTATCGTATGTGCGCGCGATAATGAAGTGGTGAGCTCCTTCCGCCACTCTGGGGGGAGGGGAGGGTTTCCATATGAACTGGACGGAGATGCTCGTCCTATCTTTTAGGGCTGGAAAAAATTTCAGAGTCGCTCACAAAATAGGATCTTGGACGACTCAGACGACTTTAATTTTCTTATTACGGTATGTCTTAATTTTTGACTGGCCCAAATAAAACTTTTTGAAACAATTTATTTGCACACTTCCAAAGATGAAGAGGAGTGTGTTTTGGTTTTTGATCGGCGGAAATTGAAAAACGGGAAAAAATGGGAAAAAGGAAATTTGAAAAGGAAATTAGTTTGGAGAGCGTCCATTTGTAGTTATATTAAACCAATCGAATAGCAGTGCTGTTATTGCAGTTGAGTCCGCGACGAGGCGAAACCGTCAATACAAAGCAGCATCGCCTTGTTCGTATTTCAAACCGATGATAGCCACGATGAAAGGTATAGAGGTTTTGCACGGCAGCCATGTTGCATGGCAGGTACAATAGATTCTTTTGCCTATGGGAAAAAAGTTCTTTCTAGCGCAAAACATTTACATTTTCCTGCCATGCAACCTGGCTGGAAAACCTCTATTGCAAAACCTCCATTGGGCTTTTCTGATCCCATAAGAGCCCATTTCCAAGTTGCTTTAAGCCTCTCTATCAAAGCGAGGCCATTCCGATGAAAATGAACTCTATTTGCATGTGAATGAAATCTCGTTTTCATATGAAAGAAAACGCTAAGAGTCGCATTGAAAAGGAGGCTTAAGGCAATTGGGAAGTGGGCTATTCTACAAAATAGTAAAATAAATCCAGAACGTACGTCATGTCAGTTCGTGGGTTCATCTCCTGAATGATGGCAATGATTACACCGCTGGACAATTTGTCTGTGAAACTGATAGTTCCGTACACGAACGCGCCAGATTTCTACAAACATGAAATAAATAAAATAAATATCGACAAAATTCAATAGTAAAATTAAAGACACGACAACAAAAGGCCGATGTGCGACGACACGATAAAGATATGGCGACAAGGGAAAAAATCAATGAATTACATTATAAATTCTGTGAATGTACCTTCTCATCTCATAGCTGTGAGAAAAATGCTGCGGTTTGTATTACCAATTTTTAGAGCACAACGAAAAACAGTATGTTGCTTTACTTTGCACATTCATTCCGTCTTGAAACATAATGGTTTGAAGTGAAAAACAGAAGTGGAACCCTCCTTACGATCATTAATATGTTCACCTCGTTTTTTCGGGCATTTCTTTGTCCCGACAAATCGCCCATACATTTCCTTATAAGAAAGTTCAGCTAATGCCACCACCCCATCAATACTACCAACAGCCACATTCTGAAATTCCGGCCTGTATTAAACAGATTAGATTATGAGCTCGAGATTTCTATCGCGAGCCCGAGTCTACTATTACGCGTAGAAATCGAGAGCGAATAATCTAATTGTTTTAGTATAAATCTACTAGTCGTTCAAAACTTTATCTAAATTCTCTTAACAGACACCTCGAAAACGCCAAGAAGTGGCCTCTAAGGCACACAGCTACGCTACTCACTATCTATCACAGAATAGATAGCGAGTAGCGTAGCCAATCAGGGAACGGTATTCGCGATAGAACGCTAGTAGATTTATTCTTAGATCCTTTATCATTTTAACCTGTTTATACGTCGACTCAAAGCAGTTATGTTTATCTTCCCATTGTTTTAATATTTTACGTATTGATATTCATGGCCCGCTGAGGGCCGTATTAGCTGATTTCCACTTTAAAAGAAAACTTTTATTCAACAGAAATCAATTAAGGCTTGCACTGTGCTTGTTTGTTTGTTTGTTAATGAATTGCGTATGCCGCATTACCTTATCTTGTCCAATCAGCTCTGCTATCAAAGATAATGACGTCACCAGCATGACAGAACCTCCGCATCCCATAATTATTGCGGTGGCGTAAACAACATTACGTCCTCTTATGTCTTGCACATAAAACCAAAAGCAAGCACTCATGGCCAGCAAACATCCCAAAGAAAATGTAATCTGACAACAACAAAATGAAATGAAGACATGATTGATCATCGCAGTTATGTAAATAGATTTTCTCTTTTTGTTCTAGAAGATATTAGCCTTCCAGGCTACTCTGAAATTCGAGTCTAAATGAAGTTCATGTATGTAATAAAAGTTCATGCATGTAATAAAAGTTCATGTATACTTAAAATTCACGCCTGAACGGGATAACTGCACAACTACGATGATCAATCATGGCTTCATATCTTTCTCCGCAGTTCAAATATATGATCTTTCATATATTCACTTGCATTCTTCACCATCTACGGGTATATTACAAACCCACAATATGACCAGCTCCCATTGGCTTGATAGCTCAGTTGGTAGAGCACTGCATCGGTATCACAAAGGTCATGGGCCAACCTCGTTCCCGAGTGTCTCAAGTGGTTGGTCGCTCGAATCCCGTTCAAGGCTAAATTAATTTCCGTCCTTAATTCACAAGTGCTTAAGTTGTGTGCATAACTGCGATGATCAATATGGCTTCATATCTTTCTCCGCGGTTCAAATGTATGAACTTTCATATATTCACTTGACTAAAATGAAAGAATGTTAAAATCCAATTACAGTCACTAAGTGAATTAATTGCGATCCAAGAACACGTCTTATATTTATTCAATATCGTAAAAAAAAGGCTAAAATAGAAGCACTTAATGACACAAAACTTGACCAAAAAAAATAAAAAAGGAATACGAAAATGAGTATATTAAAGTAACAACATGATATCAAATGTAAATACATGGCGAAACACATACAGGGAATGCATCATGCTGAGTAGCCGCGCAATGCGATTCCAGTCAAGACCGATTAGACCCTTGGTCACCAGAGAGCTCCCGCAGCTCAGTGGTTCGAGCATACGACTAGATCACGGAGGGTCGTGAGTTCAAATCCCATCTGGGACTCGGATTTAAATAGCAAAACGAAGCCATAACAGTGAACGCCTGAAATAAAAACTGTATACGGCGCTAAAACCAACAAAATTCACCAACCTTACTGCCAAGCCTGTTGTTCAACGCTTTAACTGTCCCGCTGGCGAAGACACCACTAATTAATACCACGAGAGGAAAATATGCAATTGCTTCCTAAAAAGAAAAAAAAAACTCTGTCATATCAAGGGTTATAATTGAAATGTAAAAACTCTTATTCTTCGGCCATTTCAGCTTTAACAGAAATAATATACAAACTGCGGTTACACAAACATTAATCAAGTTAAGCTTTTTTTTTTACAACATGCGTTGTTTAATTTTGTCATGTTTGTAACCGCAGTTGGTATATTATTTATGTTATAATTGAAATGTTATGAAATGGGACGAGAGGCATTAAGGAGAAATCAACACTGTTTTGAAGTTGAATTTTGCAAACTTGGTGATTTTGAGAATTGAATGTTTTATAGGGTTAAGGGACAGTTTGTGAAGGTCGTGAGAGTCTTGTAATTTAGGCTAGGGTTAAGGTCAAGCTAAGCCCACAAACCCAAACAGGTCCTTAGATCAGGCAATTTTCAGTTGTTAATGTCGGCATGCCCCTCGAATATAGCCTTGAAATTTCGTTACAATTGCAATAAGATATACTTGTGCAGTCACTAACTCACTAGGCTCGATTACCAGCCGCTTTTCGGGAAATGAGCCCGCGCTCCTCTCCCGAATGGGGAGGGTAGACCAGACACGAGAGAGCGGCGGAAATCGAGCCTACTAACTCACTAACCTTTTCAAACTTGAGTGTTTCCGTTAGATAAAGAGGTAGATATGACTGAGACACATTTACTACAAGTCGGCTACAAGTGTAAATTAAGCCAGTCTGCAAATAAGAAACAATGAAACTGATATCAATTCACATCGTATTTTACATAACGCTGAATGCAGATTAAACTACTGCAGAATTATAACATCTTTTTTGCATTGTATTATATGCCTGAGGAAATTATTTCATTGTGTTTGGCTGCAAGCTGACAGATAACGATTTATAATTGATTTCTAAGTGGCACTACAGTTCAATTTACGCGCGCACGTTTGTAATTCTTTCATTAAGATGATAAATGCGGAGTAATCGTTTCAAAGCTCAAGCAATCTTCAACCTTTATGGCACCCACATTCATACGATTACCGATAATCTCGTTCCCAGTTCTCGGCTTCCTCCACAAGAGATCTGGTAAAGAGATTATTTTACTAGTGTAATTTAGTTTAGGTCAAACTGAGCAGAACAACAGAAATACTGTACCCTGCGGTAGAGCTCTCTGGAATAGTAAAACCAACCAGAATTCTCATGAAACACGCGTATCTCAGAGTAAATTCAAGTGGTAGTTGCTACATTTTGCACGTGACGTTTTGAGCAGGTAGGGCTAGCATGGCTTTTAGGACCAATTACAGACAGGAGACTATGATCTAAGTCCTTATGATCACAGAGTGAAATAAAAAGATTCGGGACGAGGGAGGGCCGCAGCTCCTTACAAACCGGTTCAAATATATATCGATAGAATTTTATAATGATTTTACAAACTATAAAAAGTAACACTTTCTGACTTGGTGAAGATGTAAAAATTATAAGTAAAAAACCTTGTAAAATGCTGGGTCTTTGAGCCAGTCTTTCCAGGTTCTTGGGGGACCATTTGCTGCGTTTCTACAAATAATATTGTGCTTTATCACATTTTCTGTTTCGTTTTTTTCCAGCGTGGATTCAATAGACGACACAGCTGAAGACGTCAGTTCGTCGCTACGGGAAGATGGCGTCTGCGATTTCTCACAAACAGAAGTCGTGACTTGAGAGGGCAAGCGGCGTCCCAAGGGAGAAGGTTGACAGTCAACTTTGAGAAGAGCTAATTTAGAATAAAACGTATATCTTAAACAGTTTAAAAATGATATTACTAAGTTTCTAGTTTCTCTTTGCTTGGTCAGCAGCTTTATGAATATTGATTATTTCCGAAACTTTTCTATCTGGTATATTAACTGTCATCTTTACCAGTTTACCATGCATCAGTGCACTATGAAGTGAGTTTTTGACGCAAGTAGCTTAATCGGAAACACTTTCCGTGGCTGTGGAGTCAGTAAATGCTGTGGAAGAACTGAGGCGCAGGCGAACCTTTCCATAGCTTTTACGAGTTTCCCAAAGCTTTCAGTAGTGTTTCTATATAAAACTTGACAGAAACATGGAGAAATAACCTGTTTCCTTTTCTTTAAGTTACAACACGCTGCAAGGAAAGGAATGCATGGAGAAATCATGCATTCTCGACTTCCATTCCGATTCAGGAAATATAAATTTAAAAATTGAGTACGGGTAATCACTGGTAATTGTAGTCAGGAGATGATATAGTCGATAAAAGTGTTCCTTTTTGTGAATGACTTGTATATTGTAGCAAGACGTTTTGGCTAACTCAAGCGTTTTTTCAACTGATGAAGGCTTAAGCGGTTAGCCGAAACGTCTGGCTAAAACATACATGTCAGTGACAAAAAACAACACTTTTCAGTATTGAAAATGTACATTTTCCTTGCTCTGACGATAATTACGTTAATAACTTATATATTGACGATTTCCGAGTTCCCTTGCGCCTTTGTTTCAAAGCGAGTCCAAGTGCGGAACCATTCTTACGAAAATGGCCTTGATTTGCATGAAAATGAAACTGCAAGCAGAATTCATTTCAGTCATATGAAAGATTTCGCACTTAGACTCGTTTTGAAACAGAGGCACAAGAGAACTCGGAAATGGCCTATTCGCGCTAATTCTGTGTTCCAGGAAGTTTCAAAGCGTGCAATCTCACGAGGTGTTTTCTAATTCTGTGTTGTTTTAGCCCTCTGCAGGTAAAAAGGCTAAGAAGAGACTTGTTGGAGGTTCGGCGGATGGACCAACCAAGGACACAATTCTAGGTAACTCGCAACTTATCCCAGCATCTCTGCCCATAGTCCTGATCTGAACTGAACAGAAAACCGCCCAGTTTAGCATTAAAAGCTTTCACCTTTTCTTTCACTCTTTCCTTTTCCAAGTTTCTTGTGTTTTCCGCTTTCTTGCTGCCATTTTAGCAACGCTTCTGACGGAGGCTCTTTCGTTCCCACGTGGAAAATGATATTAAACAGCGTACCAGTCCCCACAACGATGAAACCAAGATA
>JAHPZR010048574.1:0-2500 GCA_019787425.1 Platygyra sinensis | reverse complement strand
AGCATTTTCCTCACAGCTATGAGATGAGAAGGTACATTCACAGAATTTATAATGTAATTCATTGATTTTTTCCCTTGTCGCCATATCTTTATCGTGTCGTCGCACATCTGCCTTTTATTGTTGTGTCTTTAATTTTACTATTGAATTTTGTCGATATTTATTTTATTTATTTCATGTTTTGTAGAAATCTGGCGCGTTCGTGTACGGAACTATCAGTTTCACAGACAAATTGTCCAGCGGTGTAATCATTGCCATCATTCAGGAGATGAACCCACGAACTGACATGACGTACGTGCTGGATTTATTTTACTATTTTGTAGAATAGCCCACTTCCCAATTTCCTTAAGCCTCCTTTTCAATGCGACTCTTAGCGTTTTCTTTCATATGAAAATGAGATTTCATTCACATGCAAATAGAGTTCATTTTCATTGGAATGGCCTCGCTTTGATAGAGAGGCTTAAAGCAACTTGGAAATGGGCTCTTATGGGATCAGAAAAGCCCAATGGAGGTTTTGCAATAGAGGTTTTCCAGCCAGGTTGCATGGCAGGAAAATGTAAATGTTTTGCGCCAGAAAGAACTTTTTTCCCATAGGGAAAAGAATCTATTGTACCTGCCATGCAACATGGTTGCCGTGCAAAACCTCTATACCTTCATCGTGGCTATCATCGGTTTGAAATACGAACAAGGCGATGCTGCTTTGTATTGACGGTTTCGCCTCGTCGCGGACTCAACTGCAATAACAGCACTAGCTATTCGATTGGTTATAATAACTACAAATGGACGCTCTCCAAACTAATTTCCTTTTCAAATTTCCTTTTCCCAGTTTTTTCCCGTTTTTCAATTTCCGCCGATCAAAAACCAAAACACACTCCTCTTCATCTTTGGAAGTGTGCAAATAAATTGTTTCAAAAAGTTTTATTTGGGCCAGTCAAAAATTAAGACATACCGTAATAAGAAAATTAAAGTCGTCTGAGTCGTCCAAGATCCTATTTTGTGAGCGACTCTGAAATTTTTTCCAGCCCTAAAAGATAGGACGAGCATCTCCATCCAGTTCATATGGAAACCCTCCCCTCCCCCCAGAGTGGAGGAAGGAGCTCACCACTTCATTATCGCGCGCACATACGATACGACACGCACGATAGCGTGGCCGAGTAGTTTAGGGCGCTAGATTTTTAATCTGGAGATCCCTGGTTCAAATCCTCCACCCTAATACTCTCTGGATTTGTTCGCGGTAGTCCACAGTTCATCTCCTCGAGCGCGTTGTGTAAATAGCCAACTGGTTAGCCTCCTACCAGTTGGGATTGTTAATAGTTTTTGTTCAACTTTCAATATTTAGTTACTTATTTACGGTGTCCCCAATTAGCACACAACAGTGTTAAATACATTCGACACTTAAATAAAGTATTGTTGTTGTTATTGTTTGCGTTAACCAATAGCCTGACATTTGCCATCAGCATCTTTTGGGGTCGAGGTGTTTTTAGTTAAATTTGTTCATTTTTTCACGCAATTAAGGGAAGTAGTTAGTTTGTTGAGTTCAAATATGTGACTGAAATCTAATATGATTATTCTTAAATATGTCATGACACTGTTTTCATTTTACCAACTGTAATTTTTGTCACCTTCTCAATCTCCGTTAGCACTGTTTGTCCATCATGTGACGAATTTGTCAGGAATGTTCAGAGCTTCGCCCCAGGAATGGCTGCCTTGGTTGCCTTGGTTTCCATTCTTCTGTTTTTGATTCAATCTTTGTTTGCAAAAGAAAAGGTAGGTGTTTACTTATTCAGTGAGCTGATTAATACTGCTCCATAATTGGAAGAGAGCGAAAACGCGACAAAGATATCCAAATATTCGCAGTTGTAGTTGATAAGTTTATTTTCATCACCTTAGTATTCAGAATACGGAACAGTTCAGAGGCTGGTCAGGTCAAGGTTTCTTATAGTTGGCGAGGGCCGGGGCAGTTTGTGGTAGTGACGTAAACACGCGCTTTTGGCAGTTCGAGTCTCGGGAGTGTGCGATTCTAGGAAACCGCCAAGATTAGGCCACCACGCAGAGATCTACTTCAAACTTTGACTTCTGCGTAGTTTTTTGAGTTAAAAAGTCATTTTAATACTAAATAGATTATCTTTTCCTTTTGAAATGGTTCAGTGCGTGCCCCACAAGGACTGGAACTACCAAATTCACGTATTTGATTGGCTGAAATCGATTTTTGACCGCGGTCTAGATTCTCTACATCTAGACCGGTTTTAGCGGTTAAAAGGTAAAAACTAAACTACAGAAATGGTGTGTACCGGGGAATCTAATGCTGGAGGTAACCCTGTGATGGACTAGCATCCCATCCAGGGTGGAGTAGAAATACTCCCAGTCGCTTCATGCTACAGAAACCGGGATAAGCTCTGGCCTGATGGACCACTTGGATCGAATGCAGACTTTTTTTTTTTACATTACCAATGATGTGAAGAGGAAAAGAAGGGCGAACTGCATATAATAGGGACCTTACAAC
>JAHPZR010048573.1:12500-15113 GCA_019787425.1 Platygyra sinensis | reverse complement strand
AAGACATATTTATCATGCATTTTCTAATAAATGTCGTCTTCGCAGTTGTAAGGTCCCTATTATATGCAGTTCGCCCTTCTTTTCCTCTTCACATCATTGGTAATGTAAAAAAAAAAAGTCTGCATTCGATCCAAGTGGTCCATCAGGCCGGAGCTTATCCCGGTTTCTGTAGCATGAAGCGACTGGGAGTATTTCTACTCCACCCTGGATGGGATGCTAGTCCATCACAGGGTTACCTCCAGCATTAGATTCCCCGGTACACACCATTTCTGTAGTTTAGTTTTTACCTTTTAACCGCTAAAACCGGTCTAGATGTAGAGAATCTAGACCGCGGTCAAAAATCGATTTCAGCCAATCAAATACGTGAATTTGGTAGTTCCAGTCCTTGTGGGGCACGCACTGAACCATTTCAAAAGGAAAAGATAATCTATTTAGTATTAAAATGACTTTTTAACTCAAAAAACTACGCAGAAGTCAAAGTTTGAAGTAGATCTCTGCGTGGTGGCCTAATCTTGGCGGTTTCCTAGAATCGCACACTCCCGAGACTCGAACTGCCAAAAGCGCGTGTTTACGTCACTACCACAAACTGCCCCGGCCCTCGCCAACTATAAGAAACCTTGACCTGACCAGCCTCTGAACTGTTCCGTATTCTGAATACTAAGGTGATGAAAATAAACTTATCAACTACAACTGCGAATATTTGGATATCTTTGTCGCGTTTTCGCTCTCTTCCAATTATGGAGCAGTATTAATCAGCTCACTGAATAAGTAAACACCTACCTTTTCTTTTGCAAACAAAGATTGAATCAAAAACAGAAGAATGGAAACCAAGGCAACCAAGGCAGCCATTCCTGGGGCGAAGCTCTGAACATTCCTGACAAATTCGTCACATGATGGACAAACAGTGCTAACGGAGATTGAGAAGGTGACAAAAATTACAGTTGGTAAAATGAAAACAGTGTCATGACATATTTAAGAATAATCATATTAGATTTCAGTCACATATTTGAACTCAACAAACTAAACTTTCCCTTAATTGCGTGAAAAAATGAACAAATTTAACTAAAAACACCTCGACCCCAAAAGATGCTGATGGCAAATGTCAGGCTATTGGTTAACGCAAACAATAACAACAACAATACTTTATTTAAGTGTCGAATGTATTTAACACTGTTGTGTGCTAATTGGGGACACCGTAAATAAGTAACTAAATATTGAAAGTTGAACAAAAACTATTAACAATCCCAACTGGTAGGAGGCTAACCAGTTGGCTATTTACACAACGCGCTCGAGGAGATGAACTGTGGACTACCGCGAACAAATCCAGAGAGTATTAGGGTGGAGGATTTGAACCAGGGATCTCCAGATTAAAAATCTAGCGCCCTAAACTACTCGGCCACGCTATCGTGCGTGTCGTATCGTATGTGCGCGCGATAATGAAGTGGTGAGCTCCTTCCTCCACTCTGGGGGGAGGGGAGGGTTTCCATATGAACTGGATGGAGATGCTCGTCCTATCTTTTAGGGCTGGAAAAAATTTCAGAGTCGCTCACAAAATAGGATCTTGGACGACTCAGACGACTTTAATTTTCTTATTACGGTATGTCTTAATTTTTGACTGGCCCAAATAAAACTTTTTGAAACAATTTATTTGCACACTTCCAAAGATGAAGAGGAGTGTGTTTTGGTTTTTGATCGGCGGAAATTGAAAAACGGGAAAAAACTGGGAAAAGGAAATTTGAAAAGGAAATTAGTTTGGAGAGCGTCCATTTGTAGTTATTATAACCAATCGAATAGCTAGTGCTGTTATTGCAGTTGAGTCCGCGACGAGGCGAAACCGTCAATACAAAGCAGCATCGCCTTGTTCGTATTTCAAACCGATGATAGCCACGATGAAAGGTATAGAGGTTTTGCACGGCAACCATGTTGCATGGCAGGTACAATAGATTCTTTTGCCTATGGGAAAAAAGTTCTTTCTGGCGCAAAACATTTACATTTTCCTGCCATGCAACCTGGCTGGAAAACCTCTATTGCAAAACCTCCATTGGGCTTTTCTGATCCCATAAGAGCCCATTTCCAAGTTGCTTTAAGCCTCTCTATCAAAGCGAGGCCATTCCAATGAAAATGAACTCTATTTGCATGTGAATGAAATCTCATTTTCATATGAAAGAAAACGCTAAGAGTCGCATTGAAAAGGAGGCTTAAGGAAATTGGGAAGTGGGCTATTCTACAAAATAGTAAAATAAATCCAGCACGTACGTCATGTCAGTTCGTGGGTTCATCTCCTGAATGATGGCAATGATTACACCGCTGGACAATTTGTCTGTGAAACTGATAGTTCCGTACACGAACGCGCCAGATTTCTACAAAACATGAAATAAATAAAATAAATATCGACAAAATTCAATAGTAAAATTAAAGACACAACAATAAAAGGCAGATGTGCGACGACACGATAAAGATATGGCGACAAGGGAAAAAATCAATGAATTACATTATAAATTCTGTGAATGTACCTTCTCATCTCATAGCTGTGAGGAAAATGCTGCGGTTTGTATTACCAATTTTTAAAGCACAACGAAAAAACAGTATGTTGCTTTACTTTGCACATTCATT
>JAHPZR010048573.1:0-7500 GCA_019787425.1 Platygyra sinensis | reverse complement strand
TAAAATGGCAGCAAGAAAGCGGAAAACACAAGAAACTTGGAAAAGGAAAGAGTGAAAGAAAAGGTGAAAGCTTTTAATGCTAAACTGGGCGGTTTTCTGTTCAGTTCAGATCAGGACTATGGGCAGAGATGCTGGGATAAGTTGCGAGTTACCTAGAATTGTGTCCTTGGTTGGTCCATCCGCCGAACCTCCAACAAGTCTCTTCTTAGCCTTTTTACCTGCAGAGGGCTAAAACAACACAGAATTAGAAAACACCTCGTGAGATTGCACGCTTTGAAACTTCCTGGAACACAGAATTAGCGCGAATAGGCCATTTCCGAGTTCTCTTGTGCCTCTGTTTCAAAACGAGTCTAAGTGCGAAATCTTTCATATGACTGAAATGAATTCTGCTTGCAGTTTCATTTTCATGCAAATCAAGGCCATTTTCGTAAGAATGGTTCCGCACTTGGACTCGCTTTGAAACAAAGGCGCAAGGGAACTCGGAAATCGTCAATATATAAGTTATTAACGTAATTATCGTCAGAGCAAGGAAAATGTACATTTTCAATACTGAAAAGTGTTGTTTTTTGTCACTGACATGTATGTTTTAGCCAGACGTTTCGGCTAACCGCTTAAGCCTTCATCAGTTGAAAAAACGCTTGAGTTAGCCAAAACGTCTTGCTACAATATACAAGTCATTCACAAAAAGGAACACTTTTATCGACTATATCATCTCCTGACTACAATTACCAGTGATTACCCGTACTCAATTTTTAAATTTATATTTCCTGAATCGGAATGGAAGTCGAGAATGCATGATTTCTCCATGCATTCCTTTCCTTGCAGCGTGTTGTAACTTAAAGAAAAGGAAACAGGTTAATTTCTCCATGTTTCTGTCAAGTTTTATATAGAAACACTACTGAAAGCTTTGGGAAACTCGTAAAAGCTATGGAAAGGTTCGCCTGCGCCTCAGTTCTTCCACAGCATTTACTGACTCCACAGCCACGGAAAGTGTTTCCGATTAAGCTACTTGCGTCAAAAACTCACTTCATAGTGCACTGATGCATGGTAAACTGGTAAAGATGACAGTTAATATACCAGATAGAAAAGTTTCGGAAATAATCAATATTCATAAAGCTGCTGACCAAGCAAAGAGAAACTAGAAACTTAGTAATATCATTTTTAAACTGTTTAAGATATACGTTTTATTCTAAATTAGCTCTTCTCAAAGTTGACTGTCAACCTTCTCCCTTGGGACGCCGCTTGCCCTCTCAAGTCACGACTTCTGTTTGTGAGAAATCGCAGACGCCATCTTCCCGTAGCGACGAACTGACGTCTTCAGCTGTGTCGTCTATTGAATCCACGCTGGAAAAAAACGAAACAGAAAATGTGATAAAGCACAATATTATTTGTAGAAACGCAGCAAATGGTCCCCCAAGAACCTGGAAAGACTGGCTCAAAGACCCAGCATTTTACAAGGTTTTTTACTTATAATTTTTACATCTTCACCAAGTCAGAAAGTGTTACTTTTTATAGTTTGTAAAATCATTATAAAATTCTATCGATATATATTTGAACCGGTTTGTAAGGAGCTGCGGCCCTCCCTCGTCCCGAATCTTTTTATTTCACTCTGTGATCATAAGGACTTAGATCATAGTCTCCTGTCTGTAATTGGTCCTAAAAGCCATGCTAGCCCTACCTGCTCAAAACGTCACGTGCAAAATGTAGCAACTACCACTTGAATTTACTCTGAGATACGCGTGTTTCATGAGAATTCTGGTTGGTTTTACTATTCCAGAGAGCTCTACCGCAGGGTACAGTATTTCTGTTGTTCTGCTCAGTTTGACCTAAACTAAATTACACTAGTAAAATAATCTCTTTACCAGATCTCTTGTGGAGGAAGCCGAGAACTGGGAACGAGATTATCGGTAATCGTATGAATGTGGGTGCCATAAAGGTTGAAGATTGCTTGAGCTTTGAAACGATTACTCCGCATTTATCATCTTAATGAAAGAATTACAAACGTGCGCGCGTAAATTGAACTGTAGTGCCACTTAGAAATCAATTATAAATCGTTATCTGTCAGCTTGCAGCCAAACACAATGAAATAATTTCCTCAGGCATATAATACAATGCAAAAAAGATGTTATAATTCTGCAGTAGTTTAATCTGCATTCAGCGTTATGTAAAATACGATGTGAATTGATATCAGTTTCATTGTTTCTTATTTGCAGACTGGCTTAATTTACACTTGTAGCCGACTTGTAGTAAATGTGTCTCAGTCATATCTACCTCTTTATCTAACGGAAACACTCAAGTTTGAAAAGGTTAGTGAGTTAGTAGGCTCGATTTCCGCCGCTCTCTCGTGTCTGGTCTACCCTCCCCATTCGGGAGAGGAGCGCGGGCTCATTTCCCGAAAAGCGGCTGGTAATCGAGCCTAGTGAGTTAGTGACTGCACAAGTATATCTTATTGCAATTGTAACGAAATTTCAAGGCTATATTCGAGGGGCATGCCGACATTAACAACTGAAAATTGCCTGATCTAAGGACCTGTTTGGGTTTGTGGGCTTAGCTTGACCTTAACCCTAGCCTAAATTACAAGACTCTCACGACCTTCACAAACTGTCCCTTAACCCTATAAAACATTCAATTCTCAAAATCACCAAGTTTGCAAAATTCAACTTCAAAACAGTGTTGATTTCTCCTTAATGCCTCTCGTCCCATTTCATAACATTTCAATTATAACATAAATAATATACCAACTGCGGTTACAAACATGACAAAATTAAACAACGCATGTTGTAAAAAAAAAAGCTTAACTTGATTAATGTTTGTGTAACCGCAGTTTGTATATTATTTCTGTTAAAGCTGAAATGGCCGAAGAATAAGAGTTTTTACATTTCAATTATAACCCTTGATATGACAGAGTTTTTTTTTTCTTTTTAGGAAGCAATTGCATATTTTCCTCTCGTGGTATTAATTAGTGGTGTCTTCGCCAGCGGGACAGTTAAAGCGTTGAACAACAGGCTTGGCAGTAAGGTTGGTGAATTTTGTTGGTTTTAGCGCCGTATACAGTTTTTATTTCAGGCGTTCACTGTTATGGCTTCGTTTTGCTATTAAATCCGAGTCCCAGATGGGATTTGAACTCACGACCCTCCGTGATCTAGTCGTATGCTCGAACCACTGAGCTGCGGGAGGCTCTCTGGTGACCAAGGGTCTAATCGGTCTTGACTGGAATCGCATTGCGCGGCTACTCAGCATGATGCATTCCCTGTATGTGTTTCGCCATGTATTTACATTTGATATCATGTTGTTACTTTAATATACTCATTTTCGTATTCCTTTTTTATTTTTTTTGGTCAAGTTTTGTGTCATTAAGTGCTTCTATTTTAGCCTTTTTTTTACGATATTGAATAAATATAAGACGTGTTCTTGGATCGCAATTAATTCACTTAGTGACTGTAATTGGATTTTAACATTCTTTCATTTTAGTCAAGTGAATATATGAAAGTTCATACATTTGAACCGCGGAGAAAGATATGAAGCCATATTGATCATCGCAGTTATGCACACAACTTAAGCACTTGTGAATTAAGGACGGAAATTAATTTAGCCTTGAACGGGATTCGAGCGACCAACCACTTGAGACACTCGGGGAACGAGGTTGGCCCATGACCTTTGTGATACCGATGCAGTGCTCTACCAACTGAGCTATCAAGCCAATGGGAGCTGGTCATATTGTGGGTTTGTAATATACCCGTAGATGGTGAAGAATGCAAGTGAATATATGAAAGATCATATATTTGAACTGCGGAGAAAGATATGAAGCCATGATTGATCATCGTAGTTGTGCAGTTATCCCGTTCAGGCGTGAATTTTAAGTATACATGAACTTTTATTACATGCATGAACTTTTATTACATACATGAACTTCATTTAGACTCGAATTTCAGAGTAGCCTGGAAGGCTAATATCTTCTAGAACAAAAAGAGAAAATCTATTTACATAACTGCGATGATCAATCATGTCTTCATTTCATTTTGTTGTTGTCAGATTACATTTTCTTTGGGATGTTTGCTGGCCATGAGTGCTTGCTTTTGGTTTTATGTGCAAGACATAAGAGGACGTAATGTTGTTTACGCCACCGCAATAATTATGGGATGCGGAGGTTCTGTCATGCTGGTGACGTCATTATCTTTGATAGCAGAGCTGATTGGACAAGATAAGGTAATGCGGCATACGCAATTCATTAACAAACAAACAAACAAGCACAGTGCAAGCCTTAATTGATTTCTGTTGAATAAAAGTTTTCTTTTAAAGTGGAAATCAGCTAATACGGCCCTCAGCGGGCCATGAATATCAATACGTAAAATATTAAAACAATGGGAAGATAAACATAACTGCTTTGAGTCGACGTATAAACAGGTTAAAATGATAAAGGATCTAAGAATAAATCTACTAGCGTTCTATCGCGAATACCGTTCCCTGATTGGCTACGCTACTCGCTATCTATTCTGTGATAGATAGTGAGTAGCGTAGCTGTGTGCCTTAGAGGCCACTTCTTGGCGTTTTCGAGGTGTCTGTTAAGAGAATTTAGATAAAGTTTTGAACGACTAGTAGATTTATACTAAAACAATTAGATTATTCGCTCTCGATTTCTACGCGTAATAGTAGACTCGGGCTCGCGATAGAAATCTCGAGCTCATAATCTAATCTGTTTAATACAGGCCGGAATTTCAGAATGTGGCTGTTGGTAGTATTGATGGGGTGGTGGCATTAGCTGAACTTTCTTATAAGGAAATGTATGGGCGATTTGTCGGGACAAAGAAATGCCCGAAAAAACGAGGTGAACATATTAATGATCGTAAGGAGGGTTCCACTTGTGTTTTTCACTTCAAACCATTATGTTTCAAGACGGAATGAATGTGCAAAGTAAAGCAACATACTGTTTTTCGTTGTGCTCTAAAAATTGGTAATACAAACCGCAGCATTTTTCTCACAGCTATGAGATGAGAAGGTACATTCACAGAATTTATAATGTAATTCATTGATTTTTTCCCTTGTCGCCATATCTTTATCGTGTCGTCGCACATCGGCCTTTTGTTGTCGTGTCTTTAATTTTACTATTGAATTTTGTCGATATTTATTTTATTTATTTCATGTTTGTAGAAATCTGGCGCGTTCGTGTACGGAACTATCAGTTTCACAGACAAATTGTCCAGCGGTGTAATCATTGCCATCATTCAGGAGATGAACCCACGAACTGACATGACGTACGTTCTGGATTTATTTTACTATTTTGTAGAATAGCCCACTTCCCAATTGCCTTAAGCCTCCTTTTCAATGCGACTCTTAGCGTTTTCTTTCATATGAAAACGAGATTTCATTCACATGCAAATAGAGTTCATTTTCATCGGAATGGCCTCGCTTTGATAGAGAGGCTTAAAGCAACTTGGAAATGGGCTCTTATGGGATCAGAAAAGCCCAATGGAGGTTTTGCAATAGAGGTTTTCCAGCCAGGTTGCATGGCAGGAAAATGTAAATGTTTTGCGCTAGAAAGAACTTTTTTCCCATAGGCAAAAGAATCTATTGTACCTGCCATGCAACATGGCTGCCGTGCAAAACCTCTATACCTTTCATCGTGGCTATCATCGGTTTGAAATACGAACAAGGCGATGCTGCTTTGTATTGACGGTTTCGCCTCGTCGCGGACTCAACTGCAATAACAGCACTAGCTATTCGATTGGTTTAATATAACTACAAATGGACGCTCTCCAAACTAATTTCCTTTTCAAATTTCCTTTTTCCCATTTTTTCCCGTTTTTCAATTTCCGCCGATCAAAAACCAAAACACACTCCTCTTCATCTTTGGAAGTGTGCAAATAAATTGTTTCAAAAAGTTTTATTTGGGCCAGTCAAAAATTAAGACATACCGTAATAAGAAAATTAAAGTCGTCTGAGTCGTCCAAGATCCTATTTTGTGAGCGACTCTGAAATTTTTTCCAGCCCTAAAAGATAGGACGAGCATCTCCGTCCAGTTCATATGGAAACCCTCCCCTCCCCCCAGAGTGGCGGAAGGAGCTCACCACTTCATTATCGCGCGCACATACGATACGACACGCACGATAGCGTGGCCGAGTAGTTTAGGGCGCTGGATTTTTAATCTGGAGATCCCTGGTTCAAATCCTTCACCCTAATACTCTCTGGATTTGTTCGCGGTAGTCCACAGTTCATCTCCTCGAGCGCGTTGTGTAAATAGCCAACTGGTTAGCCTCCTACCAGTTGGGATTGTTAATAGTTTTTGTTCAACTTTCAATATTTAGTTACTTATTTACGGTGTCCCCAATTAGCACACAACAGTGTTAAATACATTCGACACTTAAATAAAGTATTGTTGTTGTTATTGTTTGCGTTAACCAATAGCCTGACATTTGCCATCAGCATCTTTTGGGGTCGAGGTGTTTTTAGTTAAATTTGTTCATTTTTTCACGCAATTAAGGGAAAGTTAGTTTGTTGAGTTCAAATATGTGACTGAAATCTAATATGATTATTCTTAAATATGTCATGACACTGTTTTCATTTTACCAACTGTAATTTTTGTCACCTTCTCAATCTCCGTTAGCACTGTTTGTCCATCATGTGACGAATTTGTCAGGAATGTTCAGAGCTTCGCCCCAGGAATGGCTGCCTTGGTTGCCTTGGTTTCCATTCTTCTGTTTTTTGATTCAATCTTTGTTTGCAAAAGAAAAGGTAGGTGTTTACTTATTCAGTGAGCTGATTAATACTGCTCCATAATTGGAAGAGAGCGAAAACGCGACAAAGATATCCAAATATTCGCAGTTGTAGTTGATAAGTTTATTTTCATCACCTTAGTATTCAGAATACGGAACAGTTCAGAGGCTGGTCAGGTCAAGGTTTCTTATAGTTGGCGAGGGCCGGGGCAGTTTGTGGTAGTGACGTAAACACGCGCTATTGGCAGTTCGAGTCTCGGGAGTGTGCGATTCTAGGAAACCGCCAAGATTAGGCCACCACGCAGAGATCTACTTCAAACTTTGACTTCTGCGTAGTTTTTTGAGTTAAAAAGTCATTTTAATACTAAATAGATTATCTTTTCCTTTTTGAAATGGTTCAGTGCGTGCCCCACAAGGACTGGAACTACCAAATTCACGTATTTGATTGGCTGAAATCGATTTTTGACCGCGGTCTAGATTCTCTACATCTAGACCGGTTTTAGCGGTTAAAAAGGTAAAAACTAAACTACAGAAATGGTGTGTACCGGGGAATCTAATGCTGGAGGTAACCCTGTGATGGACTAGCATCCCATCCAGGGTGGAGTAGAAATACTCCCAGTCGCTTCATGCTACAGAAACCGGGATAAGCTCTGGCCTGATGGACCACTTGGATCGAATGCAGACTTTTTTTTTTTACATTACCAATGATGTGAAGAGGAAAAGAAGGGCGAAACTGCATATAATAGGGACCTTACAACTGCGAAGACGACATTTATTAGAAAATGCATGA